>CAWUFW010022214.1:0-100876 GCA_963921515.1 Calotriton arnoldi | reverse complement strand
TGGTGGTAGTGGTAGGCATCCATCCCCCCATGAGTAGGGGTGGTGGTAGGCATCCAGCCCCCCCTGAGTAGGGGTGGTGGTAGTTGTAGGCATCCAGCCCCCACTGAGTAGGGGTGGTGGTAGTGGTAGGCATCCTGCCCCCCCTGAGTAGGGGTGGTAGTAGTGACAGGCATCCAGGCCCCCCTGGGTAGGGGTGGTGGTAGTGGTAGGCATCTATCCCCCTATGGGTGGGGGTGGTGGTAGTGGTAGGCATCCAGCCCCCCCTGAGTATGGGTGGTGGTAGTGGTAGGCATCCAGCCCCCCCTGAGTAGGGGTGGTGGTAGTGGTAGGCATCCATCCCCCTATGGGTGGGGATGGTATTAGTGACAGGCATCCAGGCCCCCATGAGTAGGGGTGGTGGTAGTGGCAGGCATCCAGCCCCCCCTGAGTAGGGGTGGTGGTAGTGGTAGGCATCCAGCCCCCCCTGAGTAGGGGTGGTGGTAGTGGTAGGCATCCATCCCCCTCTGGGTGGGGATGGTAGTAGTGACAGGCATCCAGGCCCCCATGAGTAGGGGTGGTGGTAGTGGTAGGCATCCAGCCCCCCCTGAGTAGGGGTGCTGGTAGTGGCAGGCATCCAGCCCACCCTGAGTAGGGGTGGTGGTAGTGGTAGGCATCCAGCCCCCCCTGAATAGGGATGGTGGTAGTGGTAGGCATCCATCCCCCTATGGGTGGGGATGGTAGTAGTGACAGGCATCCAGGCCCCCATGAGTAGGGGTGGTGGTAGTGGTAGGCATCCAGCCCCCCCTGAGTAGGGGTGGTGGTAGTTGTAGGCATCCAGCCCCCCTGAGTAGGGGTGGTGGTAGTGGTAGGCATCCATCCCCCCATGAGTAGGGGTGGTGGTAGTGGTAGGCATCCAGCCCCCCCTGAGTAGGGGTGGTGGTAGTGGCAGGCATCCAGCCCCCCCTGAGTAGGGGTGGTGGTAGTGGCAGGCATCCAGCCCCCCCTGAGTAGGGGTGGTGGTAGTGGTGGGCATCCAGCCCCCCTGAGTAGGGGTGGTGGTAGTGGTAGGCATCCATGCCCCTATGAGTGGGGATGGTAGTAGTGACAGGCATCCAGGTCCCCTGGGTAGGGGTGGTGGTAGTGGTAGGCATCCATCCCCCTATGGGTAGGGATGGTAGTAGTGACAGGCATCCAGGCCCCCATGAGTAGGGGTGGTGGTAGTGGTAGGCATCCAGCCCCCTATGGGTGGGGATGGTAGTAGTGACAGGCATCCAGGTCCCCATGAGTAGGGGTGGTGGTAGTGGCAGGCATCCAGCCCCCCCTGAGTAGGGGTGGTGGTAGTGGCAGGCATCCAGCCCCCCCTGAGTAGGGGTGGTGGTAGTGGCAGGCATCCAGCCCCCCTGAGTAGGGGTGGTGGTAGTGATAGGCATCCAGCCCCCCTGAGTAGGGGTGGTGGTAGTGGTAGGCATCCATCCCCCTATGGGTGGGGATGGTAGTAGTGACAGGCATCCAGGCCCCCATGAGTAGGGGTGGTGGTAGTGGCAGGCATCCAGGCCCCCATGAGTAGGGGTGGTGGTAGTGGCAGGCATCCAGCCCCCCTGAGTACAGATGGTGGTAGTGGTAGGCATCCAGCCCCCACTGAGTAGGGGTGGTGGTAGTGGTAGGCATCCTGCCCCCCCTGAGTAGGGGTGGTAGTAGTGACAGGCATCCAGGCCCCCCTGGGTAGGGGTGGTGGTAGTGGTAGGCATCCATCCCCCTATGGGTGGTGGTGGTGGTAGTGGTAGGCATCCAGCCCCCCCTGAGTAGGGGTGGTGGTAGTTGTAGGCATCCAGCCCCCCCTGAGTAGGGGTGGTGGTAGTGGTAGGCATCCAGCCCCCCCTGAGTAGGGGTGGTGGTAGTGGCAGGCATCCAGCCCCCCCTGAGTAGGGGTGGTGGTAGTGGTAGGCATCCAGCCCCTCCTGAGTAGGGGTGGTGGTAGTGGTAGGCATCCATGCCCCTATGAGTGGGGATGGTAGTAGTGACAGGCATCCAGGCCCCCCTGGGTAGGGGAGGTGGTAGTGGTAGGCATCCAGCCCCCTATGGGTGGGGATGGTAGTAGTGACAGGCATCCAGGCCCCCATGAGTAGGGGTGGTGGTAGTGGCAGGCATCCAGCCCCTCCTGAGTAGGGGTGGTGGTAGTGGCAGGCATCCAGGCCCCCATGAGTAGGGGTGGTGGTAGTGGCAGGCATCCAGCCCCCCCTGAGTATGGGTGGTGGTAGTGGTAGGCATCCAGCCCCCCCTGAGTAGGGGTGGTGGTAGTGGCAGGCATCCAGCCCCCCCTGAGTAGGGGTGGTGGTAGTGGTGGGCATCCAGCCCCCTGAGTAGGGGTGGTGGTAGTGGTAGGCATCCATGCCCCTATGAGTGGGGATGGTAGTAGTGACAGGCATCCAGGCCCCCCTGGGTAGGGGTGGTGGTAGTGGTAGGCATCCATCCCCCTATGGGTAGGGATGGTAGTAGTGACAGGCATCCAGGCCCCCATGAGTAGGGGTGGTGGTAATGGTAGGCATCCAGCCCCCTATGGGTGGGGATGGTAGTAGTGACAGGCATCCAGGCCCCCATGAGTAGGGGTGGTGGTAGTGGCAGGCATCCAGCCCCTCCTGAGTAGGGGTGGTGGTAGTGGCAGGCATCCAGGCCCCCATGAGTAGGGGTGGTGGTAGTGGCAGGCATCCAGCCCCCCCTTAGTAGGGGTGGTGGTAGTGATAGGCATCCAGCCCCCCCTGAGTAGGGGTGGTGGTAGTGGTAGGCATCCATCCCCCTATTGGTGGGGATGGTAGTAGTGACAGGCATCCAGGCCCCCATGAGTAGGGGTGGTGGTAGTGGCAGGCATCCAGGCCCCCATGAGTAGGGGTGGTGGTAGTGGCAGGCATCCAGCCCCCCCTGAGTACGGATGGTGGTAGTGGTAGGCATCCAGCCCCCCCTGAGTAGGGGTGGTGGTAGTGGTAGGCATCCTGCCCCCCCTGAGTAGGGGTGGTAGTAGTGACAGGCATCCAGGCCCCCCTGGGTAGGGGTGGTGGTAGTGGTAGGCATCCATCCCCCTGTGGGTGGGGGTGGTGGTAGTGGTAGGCATCCAGCCCCCCCTGAGTAGGGGTGGTGGTAGTTGTAGGCATCCAGCCCCCCCTGAGTAGGGGTGGTGGTAGTGGTAGGCATCCATCCCCCCATGAGTAGGGGTGGTGGTAGTGGTAGGCATCCAGCCCCCCCTGAGTAGGGGTGGTGGTAGTGGTAGGCATCCATCCCCCTCTGGGTGGGGATGGTAGTAGTGACAGGCATCCAGGCCCCCATGAGTAGGGGTGGTGGTAGTGGTAGGCATCCAGCCCCCTATGGGTAGGGATGGTAGTAGTGACAGGCATCCAGGCCCCCATGAGTAGGGGTGGTGGTAGTGGTAGGCATCCAGCCCCCCTGAGTAGGGGTGGTGGTAGTTGTAGGCATCCAGCCCCCTGAGTAGGGGTGGTGGTAGTGGTAGGCATCCATCCCCCATGAGTAGGGGTGGTGGTAGTGGTAGGCATCCAGCCCCCCTGAGTAGGGGTGGTGGTAGTGGCAGGCATCCAGCCCCCCTGAGTAGGGGTGGTGGTAGTGGCAGGCATCCAGCCCCCCTGAGTAGGGGTGGTGGTAGTGGTGGGCATCCAGCCCCCTGAGTAGGGGTGGTGGTAGTGGTAGGCATCCATGCCCCTATGAGTGGGGATGGTAGTAGTGACAGGCATCCAGGCCCCCTGGGTAGGGGTGGTGGTAGTGGTAGGCATCCATCCCCCTATGGGTAGGGATGGTAGTAGTGACAGGCATCCAGGCCCCCATGAGTAGGGGTGGTGGTAGTGGTAGGCATCCAGCCCCCTATGGGTGGGGATGGTAGTAGTGACAGGCATCCAGGCCCCCATGAGTAGGGGTGGTGGTAGTGGCAGGCATCCAGCCCCTCCTGAGTAGGGGTGGTGGTAGTGGCAGGCATCCAGGCCCCCATGAGTAGGGGTGGTGGTAGTGGCAGGCATCCAGCCCCCCCTGAGTAGGGGTGGTGGTAGTGATAGGCATCCAGCCCCCACCTGAGTAGGGGTGGTGGTAGTGGTAGGCATCCATCCCCCTATGGGTGGGGATGGTAGTAGTGACAGGCATCCAGGCCCCCATGAGTAGGGGTGGTGGTAGTGGCAGGCATCCAGGCCCCCATGAGTAGGGGTGGTGGTAGTGGCAGGCATCCAGCCCCCCCTGAGTACGGATGGTGGTAGTGGTAGGCATCCAGCCCCCACTGAGTAGGGGTGGTGGTAGTGGTAGGCATCCTGCCCCCCCTGAGTAGGGGTGGTAGTAGTGACAGGCATCCAGGCCCCCCTGGGTAGGGGTGGTGGTAGTGGTAGGCATCCATCCCCCTATGGGTGGGGGTGGTGGTAGTGGTAGGCATCCAGCCCCCCCTGAGTAGGGGTGGTGGTAGTGGTAGGCATCCAGCCCCCCCTGAGTAGGGGTGGTGGTAGTGGTAGGCATCCAGCCCCCCCTGAGTAGGGGTGGTGGTAGTGGCAGGCATCCAGCCCCCCCTGAGTAGGGGTGGTGGTAGTGGTAGGCATCCAGCCCCTCCTGAGTAGGGGTGGTGGTAGTGGTAGGCATCCATGCCCCTATGAGTGGGGATGGTAGTAGTGACAGGCATCCAGGCCCCCCTGGGTAGGGGTGGTGGTAGTGGTAGGCATCCAGGCCCCTATGGGTGGGGATGGTAGTAGTGACAGGCATCCAGGCCCCCATGAGTAGGGGTGGTGGTAGTGGCAGGCATCCAGCCCCTCCTGAGTAGGGGTGGTGGTAGTGGCAGGCATCCAGGCCCCCATGAGTAGGGGTGGTGGTAGTGGCAGGCATCCAGCCCCCCCTGAGTAGGGGTGGTGGTAGTGGTAGGCATCCAGCCCCCCCTGAGTAGGGGTGGTGGTAGTGGCAGGCATCCAGCCCCCCCTGAGTAGGGGTGGTGGTAGTGGTGGGCATCCAGCCCCCCTGAGTAGGGGTGGTGGTAGTGGTAGGCATCCATGCCCCTATGAGTGGGGATGGTAGTAGTGACAGGCATCCAGGCCCCCCTGGGTAGGGGTGGTGGTAGTGGTAGGCATCCATCCCCCTATGGGTAGGGATGGTAGTAGTGACAGGCATCCAGGCCCCCATGAGTAGGGGTGGTGGTAGTGGTAGGCATCCAGCCCCCTATGGGTGGGGATGGTAGTAGTGACAGGCATCCAGGCCCCCATGAGTAGGGGTGGTGGTAGTGGCAGGCATCCAGCCCCTCCTGAGTAGGGGTGGTGGTAGTGGCAGGCATCCAGGCCCCCATGAGTAGGGGTGGTGGTAGTGGCAGGCATCCAGCCCCCCCTTAGTAGGGGTGGTGGTAGTGATAGGCATCCAGCCCCCCCCTGAGTAGGGGTGGTGGTAGTGGTAGGCATCCATCCCCCTATGGGTGGGGATGGTAGTAGTGACATGCATCCAGGCCCCCATGAGTAGGGGTGGTGGTAGTGGCAGGCATCCAGGCCCCCATGAGTAGGGGTGGTGGTAGTGGCAGGCATCCAGCCCCCCCTGAGTACAGATGGTGGTAGTGGTAGGCATCCAGCCCCCCCTGAGTAGGGGTGGTGGTAGTGGTAGGCATCCTGCCCCCCCTGAGTAGGGGTGGTAGTAGTGACAGGCATCCAGGCCCCCCTGGGTAGGGGTGGTGGTAGTGGTAGGCATCCATCCCCCTATGGGTGGGGGTGGTGGTAGTGGTAGGCATCCAGCCCCCCCTGAGTAGGGGTGGTGGTAGTTGTAGGCATCCAGCC
Organism: Calotriton arnoldi; assembly: GCA_963921515.1. Classification (NCBI taxonomy): domain Eukaryota; kingdom Metazoa; phylum Chordata; class Amphibia; order Caudata; family Salamandridae; genus Calotriton; species Calotriton arnoldi. Next base: position 95,114 of record CAWUFW010022214.1, on the reverse strand, counting down.
CCCCCTGAGTAGGGGTGGTGGTAGTGGTAGGCATCCATCCCCCCATGAGTAGGGGTGGTGGTAGTGGTAGGCATCCAGCCCCCCCTGAGTAGGGGTGGTGGTAGTGGCAGGCATCCAGCCCCCCCTGAGTAGGGGTGGTGGTAGTGGTGGGCATCCAGCCCCCCCTTAGTAGGGGTGGTGGTAGTGGCAGGCATCCAGCCCCCCCTGAGTAGGGGTGGTGGTAGTGGTGGGCATCCAGCCCCCCTGAGTAGGGGTGGTGGTAGTGGTAGGCATCCATGCCCCTATGAGTGGGGATGGTAGTAGTGACAGGCATCCAGGCCCCCCTGGGTAGGGGTGGTGGTAGTGGTAGGCATCCAGCCCCCTATGGGTGGGGATGGTAGTAGTGACAGGCATCCAGGCCCCCATGAGTAGGGGTGGTGGTAGTGGCAGGCATCCAGCCCCTCCTGAGTAGGGGTGGTGGTAGTGGCAGGCATCCAGGCCCCCATGAGTAGGGGTGGTGGTAGTGGCAGGCATCCAGCCCCCCCTGAGTAGGGGTGGTGGTAGTGATAGGCATCCAGCCCCCCCTGAGTAGGGGTGGTGGTAGTGGTAGGCATCCATCCCCCTATGGGTGGGGATGGTAGTAGTGACAGGCATCCAGGCCCCCATGAGTAGGGGTGGTGGTAGTGGCAGGCATCCAGGCCCCCATGAGTAGGGGTGGTGGTAGTGGCAGGCATCCAGCCCCCCCTGAGTACGGATGGTGGTAGTGGTAGGCATCCAGCCCCCCCTGAGTAGGGGTGGTGGTAGTGGTAGGCATCCATCCCCCTATGGGTGGGGATGGTAGTAGTGACAGGCATCCAGGCCCCCATGAGTAGGGGTGGTGGTAGTGGTAGGCATCCAGCCCCCCTGAGTAGGGGTGGTGGTAGTGGTAGGCATCCAGCCCCCCTGAGTAGGGGTGGTGGTAGTGGTAGGCATCCATCCCCCTATGGGTGGGGATGGTATTAATGACAGGCAGCCAGGCCCCCATGAGTAGGGGTGGTGGTAGTGGTAGGCATCCAGCCCCCCCTGAGTATGGGTGGTGGTAGTGGTAGGCATCCATCCCCCTATGGGTGCGTATGGCATTGGTGATGCCCATCCCACCCCTATGGTTGTGCTGTTGTTAGTGTACGTCATTAGTGCATCCCTATGTGTGTGTGACATATTTTGGGTACGTGTAGTTTGTTTGTATTGTTGGTGTTTGACTTACCGTCTGCGCCGTACGCGTCCGTACCGGTCCCGGTAATAGATGTAGAGTATAGGTAGGACCTGCGCGATGGGATTCATGGTTGGGTCGTCTCGTTCGGGTTTCTCGTGTCTTCGACTTGTACTCGTCGCTTGCTTGTTCGTCTCGTAGCCGTGGTTCGTCTTGTGGCGCGAAACAGAGCTTATGTGCGGCTCTCCCGGATGCTGAAACGTGCCGCACGTAGCGACTGGTTCGGCGCGTACGGAGCGAGCATCGTACTAGTCCGGCCGGAAGGTGCTGTGTATTTGGCTCCGTGCGACTCGATTCGGCGTTTACGGATCCGGCTCGGGCGGGGAACAGGAGCTGGATTGGGTGAGTACGGCTCGCTCGGGAAATGGGTTGTTATACGCATCGTACTTGTTCGTCCGGACGGGTGTACGAATCGGTCGGGAAACACGCATTCAGCTGGGTTTTTTTCCGGACGAATACTGTTAGGTGCCCTACCGGCTGAGATTGGAATCGACCCCTTAGTTGTAGGAATTTTAAAAGGTAAAAGTTACAAACCCAGTTTTAGAAGAATTTGCACCAAAAATAGGCCCATTTGAGCAAAATTGCCAATTTGTTGTTTGTGACTCAGGCCTGGCAGGAAAACAATTGTTTTGCAAATTAAACAGCACAGATTACTGTACACCAGATAATGTTAATTTTCAGATTCCTGATGAGGATGTACATTTTAAAATGGCCCAACAAGAGACAGATGTAGCATTGTTTTCAGAAAAGACAGTTGAAAAATTACCTTCTGATTTGAAAGAAATAATAAACACAGAAGTAAGGGAGTTCACAGAGAAGGATGTCAGATTAATAAAATGTGCAGACCATGTCTGTAGGAGAGTAGGATCTGCCTCTTATGTTGCCCCCACTTTTTTTTTGATGTTTACACTGGTTTCTGGCTATAGTCAGGCTGGGACCCTGCCAATCAGGGCCCCAGCCTCTCTGTTCTCTCTAACGACTTGGAGTGCACTCTAGGTGCACTAGTGATTGGATACTGTGGTACCTTATGAGTCCCTAGTATATGGTACCTTAGGTGCCAAGGGCATAGGTACTTCACAGGCCTACCAGGGGCTGAAGCATGAATTATGCCACCCCTGGGAAGCAGACTAAATCTGACACCACCGGTCTGCTACTGCAGCCTGGGTAAGGTGGTACATGCACCCCTTACTGTGATATAGGCTACCTATATCACTACATAGATACACACATATACACCTATAAGTCATTCCTATGGCAGGCCTTATCAATCCTGAAGGCAGAGTGCTTGGTTCCTATGTGAGAGGGTGCCCCTACATGAGCAGAGCCCCTCTGCAGCATTCGGAGACCCTTCTCTGATGCTGTTTGTAGTGCAGCCTGACCATATACTCTTAAGCGCATTATAACCTTGCGTTAAATGCTAACTTTGGGATGGCTGCACGGAAACATGTCGTGTTTGGTGTCAAACATCTTGGAATACTACGCGGGGGTAGCATTCCACCCTTCTAGAGGGATAGACATGTACCTACTGTGGAAACGCGGTAGAATCCTGAAGAGCACTGGCATCACAAAATGGATGCCACCAGTCACAGACACTGGGCTGCCCTCCTGCTGATGACCAAAACTCGCAGTGGAGGAAGCCCAACAATAGGTATGCTGTCACAGGAGGGTGTGACCACCTTCCAGTCAGGGTTTAGTGTATTGGGGCTGGGTGGGTGCACTCCTAGAGTGCTTTGAAGTCCTGCACTGGGGGAGCAGAAGGCTCCTCTGTGCATATGCCAGTTCAAACCAGCTCAGGGGCTACCTGCCCCTGCTCTGGTGTGAAACTGGACAAAGGGAAGTGGGTGTAGCCACCCACTCCCCTGACCCTCCCATAGGTGGGGTCTTAGAGCTAGTCCCTCCCTTCCTTTCTAGTATAAGGTAGGGAACCCTTGCCATTGCAAACTAGATTTCCCTGGATGACGCTCTGAAGAAGAATCCTGGACCTTCGACGTTCCACTACCTCTGGAAGACTGAAGAATCTCCCTTGGAGTCAAGGAGTGACTCCCCTGCTTGGCAGGCACCAAAAACTGAAACGACGGTTGCAAACTACGCCGCTCCCGCTGGAGCCCGAGGTCCCTGCAGCCCAAGCTGAGGATATCCTGACTTCTCCAAGGCCATCGTGAGTCCCCAGTGAAGCTGAGGACAGTGGACCCCACGAGTGACGAGGAACCGCAGTCCCTGGGTACCGTGCACTATTGTCTAGTGCAACCCCTTCACGACGTTCTATGAACTTGTGCTTTGGACCACATCAGGCCCCAGAGGAACTTGAGCCTGATCAGGTTGAGTTCTTAGGGGCAGGGGGCCCTTCTAGGGAAGATCTGAGTAAGGAGCAACAGTGCTGCCCCTCTCTTGAACCCCTCAGACAGCAGGCTGCTGCTGAGGCTGCCGGGAGTGCTAGTGGGTCCCATAAAGTTTATTGGGATGAGGGACTCCTATATTCTGAGGGTAGAGTTCCAGCCCCTGGAGCCACCAGGAGGTTGGTAATACCTCAGAAGTTTAGGGAGTTCCTCTTGACCCTAGCACATGATATCCCTTTAGCAGGTCACTTGGGCCAAAACAAGACCTGGGACAGGCTTGTTCCACATTTTCATTGGCCACATATGTCAGAGGACACAAAGGAGTTTTGTCGCTCCTGTGTCACATGCCAAGCCAGTGGCAAGGCAGGTGGCACCACAAAGGCCCCCTGATACCACTACCTGTGGTGGGGTACCCTTTGAAAGGGTAGGGATTGACATTGTTGGTCCCCTTGACCCTCAAACTGCATCTGGGCACAGATTTATCCTGGTGGTAGTGGATCATGCCACCAGGTACCCAGAGGCAATTCCCCTGAGAACCACCACAGCCCCTGTGGTGGCAAGAGCCCTCATTGGAGTTTTCTCCAGAGTGGGTTTCCCAAAGGAGGTCATCTCTGACAGAGGACAAACTTCATGTCAGGATATTTAAAAGCAATGTGGAAGGAGTGTGGTGTAACTTACAAATTCACCACCCCCTATCACCCACAATGCAATGGGTTGGTTGAACGTTTCAACAAAACCCTGAAGGGAATGATTAAAGGACTCCCAGAGAAGCTTAGGCGGAAATGGGACCTTCTCCTTCCCTGCCTGTTGTTTGCATACAGAGAGGTTCCACAGAAGCGGGTTGGTTACAGCCCATTTGAGCTTCTGTTTGGGCATCCTGTAAGAGGTCCATTATGTTTGGTAAAAGAGGGCTGGGAGTTACCTCTCAAACCCCCAAACAGGATGTGATGGACTATGTACTTGGTCTCCGCTCCAGGATGGCCGAATACATGAAAAAGGCAACCAAAAACCTGGAGGCCAGCCAAGAATTACAAAAAGCTTGGCATGACCAAAAGGCTGTGCTGACTGTGTACCAGCTAGGACAGAAAGTGTGGGTGTTGGAGCCTGTGGCCCCAGCAGCCCTCCAAGACAAGTGGAGTGGCCCCCATACAATGGTTGAGCAAAAGGGAGAAGTCACCTATCTGGTGTATCTTGGAACTCCCAGGAGCCCCCTGAGGGTACTTCATGTCAACAGATTAAAGCCATATGTTGACAGGGCTGACATGGGCTTGCTCATGGCAACTGATGAGGACCAGGAGGAGGAGAGTGACCCTCTCCCTGACCTGCTCTCACAGAACCCTGATGATGGGTCAGTAGATGGTGTTGCTTTGGCAAGCAGCTCACTGACCATCAGCAAACTGAGTGCAGACAAGTTCTGCTCACGGACCACTGCTTATTATAATTTAACGGGCTTTTTTACTATGTGTGCCAATTTTTACTTCAATGTGGTTCTCACGGTCACGTTTGGTCACCATTATGGGATTTTAAATCACATGGTGTGTTTCACCCACGTGTTATGACTAATCACTTCTGCTGATGTGTTTTTGTATTTCATGTTTTCTGGATATATGCTTGCATTTGTCTCATGTCTCTCTGCGCTCAATCTAAACTGGCACTCTGTGTCACTTTAATTTATTGTGATATGCCATGCACTGCCTCCCATTGATATTATCCCATGCATATATATTACTGTTTACTTATGTTTAATCATGGTAATTTCTCCTGATTAATGTGATGTATCCTACTGTTAATCCAATCGTCATATTTTCTCTTATCTATGCACTTTCACTGTAATTTTCTTTTTCACACTATCTTGACTTCTATTCTATACTCCAAACTCTATATTAAACTGATCCTTTACTTCCCTCATGACTATGTCTTTACCCAAATTCCTGTGGGTTTACTTTCTTTCACCATGGGTGGGGTGATTTCCTTTAATCCTACTGCCTTACCCATGTATATCACACCTTCTATTGATGTGTACTTCTTGTTTTCACGTTCACTTACAGCCCTGAAGAAGCCCCAGGCCGGATGGCCATAGTGAGGGGGCGAAACACGTGTTGGCTGTTTCCTCCTATCCTTTCATTGCAATATAGTTATTAAATCAAGGAAATATGATCACATATTTATAAAAAATCCACTATTTATGCGAGTCTATTGGAATTCTTTCTCCATCAAATGAAAATTTATAACTACCTGTCCAGACACGCTGTTTTAGTACAGACATATGTTTAGCCTGACCCCTAGTCAAACTACCTGGTGCACCCATGAGGTGGACACTGGAGACAGTCTGCCTGTCAAGAGTAAAATCTACAGGCAACCTGACCATGTCAGGTACTCTATCAGGACTGAAGTCCAGAAAATGTTGGAGTTAGGTGTGATTGAGCCTTCAGATAGCCCTTGGGCTAGCCCAGTAGTCCTAGTACCCAAGCCTCATACCCAGGGTGGTAAGAAAGAAATGAGGTTTTGTGTAGACTACAGAGGCCTCAATGCAGTCACCAGGACTGACGCCTATCCCATACCAAGGGCAGATGAGCTGATTGATACTTTGGCCTCAGCCAAAGTATCTGAGTACATTTGACCTAACAGCTGGCTACTGGCAGATCAGGTTAGCTGATGATGCAAAAGCCAAAACAGCATTTTCGACCCCTGGTGGGCACTACCACTTTGTGGTGATGCGCTTTGGATTGAAAAATGCACCTGCCACTTTTCAGAGGTTGGTGAATAAAGTTCTGGCAGGGATGGAAACTTATTGCTCAGCTTATCTAGATGATATTGCTGTCTTTAGTTCCTCCTGGCAGGATCACCTGGTCCACCTCAGAAATGTTTTGGAGGCTCTGCAGAAAGCAGGCCTCACTATCAAGGCCACTAAGTGCCAGATAGGGCAGAGTCAGGTTGTATACCTGGGCCACCTTGTGGGTGGAGGCCAGGTTCAGCCTTTACAGAGCAAAAGCCAAACCATAATGGAATGGGTTGCTCCAACCACCCAGACACAGGTGAGAGCCTTCTTAGGCCTGACTGGGTACTATAGGAGGTTTGTGAAGGGATATGGATCTATAGTGACCCCCTTGAATGATCTGACCTCAAAGAAAATGCCAAAAAGGTTCAGTGGACAGCTAGCTGTCAGAAGGCATTTGAAGACCTAAAGCAGGCCATGTGCACTGCCCCCATCTTACAGAGTCCAGACTACACCAAAAGTTCATTGTCCAAACAGATGCTTCTGAGCTGGGTGTGGGAGCTGTACTGTCTCAACTGAATGATGAAGGTCAAGACCAGCCAGTAGCTTTTATTAGCAGAAGGCTGACCCCTAGAGAGAAACGTTGGTCAGCTATAAAGAGGAGGCCTTTGCTGTGGTGTGGGCCCTGAAGAAGCTGAGGCCATACTTGTTTGGCACTCACTTCATAGTTCAGACTGACCACAAGCCCCTCCTATGGCTTAAGCAGATGAAAGGTGAAAACCCAAAACTTTTGAGGTGGTCCATTTCCCTACAGGGGATGGACTATACAGTGGATCATAGGCCTGGGACCCAACATGCCAATGCAGATGGACTCTCAAGGTATTTCCACTTAGAGCACGAAGACTCAACTGGTCAAGGTTAGTTTAGTGTCCCTGCGTTTGGGGGGGGGTGGTTGTGTAGGAGAGTAGGATCTGCCTCTTATGTTGCCCCCACTTTTTTTTTAATGTTTACACTGGTTTCTGGCTATAGTCAGGCTGGGACCCTGCCAATCAGGGCCCCAGCCTCTCTGTTCTCTCTAAACGACTTGGAGTGCACTCTAGGTGCACTAGTGATTGGATACTGTGGTACCTTATGAGTCCCTAGTATATGGTACCTTAGGTGCCAAGGGCATAGGTACTTCACAGGCCTACCAGGGGCTGAAGCATGAATTATGCCACCCCTGGGAAGCAGACTAAATCTGACACCACCGGTCTGCTACTGCAGTCTGGGTAAGGTGGTGCATGCACCCCTTACTGTGATATAGGCTACCTATATCACTACATAGATACACACATATAAACCTATAAGTCACTCCTATGGCAGGCCTTATCAATCCTGAAGGCAGAGTGCTTGGTTCCTATGTGAGAGGGTGCCCCTGCATGAGCAGAGCCCCTCTGCAGCATTCGGAGACCCTTCTCTGATGCTGTTTGTAGTGCAACCTGACCATATACTCTTAAGCGCATTATAACCTCGCGTTAAATGCTAACTTTGGGATGGCTGCACGGAAACATGTCATGTTTGGTGTCAAACATCTTGGAATACTACCCCCGCCAGTTCTGGCGGCGGGGGTAGCATTCCACCCTTCTAGAGGGATAGACATGTACCTACTGTGGAAACGGGGTAGAATCCTGAAGAGCCCTGGCATCACAAAATGGATGCCACCAGTCACAGACACTGGGCTGCCCTCCTGCTGATGACCGAAACTCGCAGTGGAGGAAGCCCAACAATAGGTATCCTGTCACAGGAGGGTGTGACCACCTTCCAGACAGGGTTTAGTGTATTGGGGCTGGGTGGGTGCACTCCTAAAGTGCTTTGAAGTCCTGAACTGGGGAGCAGAAGGCTCCTCTGTGCATATGCCAGTTCAAACCAGCTCAGGGGCTACCTGCCCCTGCTCTGGCGAGAAACTGGACAAAGGGAAGTGGGTGTAGCCACCCACTCCCTGACCCTCCCATAGGTGGGGTCTTAGAGCTAGTCCTCCCTTCCTTTCTAGTATAAGGTAGGGAACCCTTGCCATTGCAAACTAGATTTCCCTGGATGACGCTCTGAAGAAGAATCCTGGACCTTCGACGTTCCACTACCTCTGGAAGACTGAAGAATCTCCCTTGGAGTCAAGGAGTGACTCCCCTGCTTGGCAGGCACCAAAACTGAAACGACAGTCGCAAACTACACCGCTCCCGCTGGAGCCCGAGGTCCCTGCAGCCCAAGATGAGAATTTCCTGACTTCTCCAAGGGCATCGTGAGTCCCCAGCGAAGCTGAGGCCAGTGGACCCCACGAGTGACGAGGAACCGCAGTCTCTGGGTACCATGCACTATTGTCAAGTGCAACCCCTTCATGACATTCTACGAACTTGTGCTTTGGACCACGAGTGGTCCCAGCCTCTAGCAGGAATCCCTCTGAAGATCAGAGGCCTACCCCATCCCGAGTGACCGTGGGCCCCTGTTGAAGGAATCCTCCTGAGGCGTCTTTGCAATCCCTTGCCAGCCGGCTTGTGGGTCCCCTGAAGACTTTTCTAAAAAACCAAAGGGCTCCCCTGGTTGCTCCAGGCCTGCCCTGACTTACCCTTGCTGGGTGAGTTCTCCAGACTTTGCTGGTCTGCACCATTGACTTTTTACGCTTTCCACAAGACTTGCTGCTACCAAGACTTGTTGGCTCCAATCGGGGTGCTGACACCGCAGTCAGCTGCAGGTTTCGTGGGACACACGGAATCCAGCTCCTGGTTGTTGTCGACACCTCCTGGACCTCGTGGCCGAAGAGTCAAGACACCCATGAACGACCTGAATCTGTCAACGACGGTGGGCATTCATCTCCCTTGCCCCGGGTCACTGCCCAGTGACTTTGAACACTGTCCCCTCTGCTTTCAGGTCTTCCTTCTTCCGAATCCAGGCTTAGATTCCACCGGACACTTCTTCGGACTTCACAAGCAGCAAGTCTTCATTGGCTCCCATTGAAAACGACGCCGCGACCCGACACCAAAGGACACCTATGCACCCGGCTTCCCTGGGTGAGGTAACTCCAGCACTACGGTGCTCCTGTGGGTGTTGGCCCTAGAACTACTTTCCCTGTAAGTGACTTGCTTGTAGCTACTCCCGAAGTGCCCTTAAACACTTAATTTCCCACCGCGACTTGCCCCATTGAAGTCTACGACGACCCGCGCCTGTGTTCACGCACTGCACGCGCCCCCGTGGGTCCTTTACTTACCTGCCTTGGGTGGTTTCGTGAGGCCCCAACACTTCTGAAGGCCCTAGGCCTTTTCCCTTTGCAAGTCGTTGTTCTTAAGTCTCTTTTTTAGTATATGGTCTGGTACGCCCCTAGGGCCCCAGCCATATTGTGCTTAATTTATTGTGAAACGTTGATTTGTGCATATGTTCCTGACTTCTAATCTCATAAAGAGATTAGTAGAGAGTTGTTTAGTAATAAATACATATATATTTGATATATATACCTGTGTGGTGTCTTTTCATTTGGTGATTCAAGAGATTGTGTGGTAAAACAAGCAGCTTTACATTCCTCCAAGACTTAGCCTGAAGGCTGCTCTCCACAGCTACCACTAGGATAGCTTTCTATAAAGGTTGTCTTAAACCTACCTACCATAAGAGTCGAATTGTACTGGTGCATGGTGTCCACTTTAACTAGTGAACAGCATATACCAGGCCAACTTCTCACAGGGGCATATTATCAAGGGCTTTATCGCCGCTTTAGCGGCACTTTTTGCCGCTAAAGCGGCGATATTTTTATCGCCCTATTAGCAAGCTGTCGCTAACAGCTGTTAGCGACAGCTTTTAAGCGATAAGCGACCGGGTTAGGTGCCACTTTGCATGCCAGCGATATTTATCGCTAATGACATGCAAAGTAGGCGTTCCCAACCTGGCAGCGACTGGAAATAGTCGCTAACATCGCTATCGCCTATAAGGGAGGCCAGCAAGGCGATAAAGAAACCAGCGCTAAACACTATTAGCGCTTGTTTTTACACCTGGTCCAAACCTGACTTAGCCATGTAATCCAATGGGAGGTGGATTACATGGCTAAATCCCCCTTGCCCTATCAGCAAGCTATCGCTGGTCACAGTGCGATTATCGCTGGATTTCCAGCGATAATCGCACTGTTTTCCAGCGACAGCAGGGGTTTCTATCGCATTGGAGATAAGCGTTGCTGATAGCACGCTATCTCCGCGATAGAAACCGGCGATAGCCGGCGATAATTATCCTAGCGCTAAATGCGCTTAGCGATAATTATCGCCGGTTATTGCTAATAGGCCCCACAATGTCTTATTCAAATTAGAACCAGATGACATGTATTCAAGAACACCATCAGCTGCAGAAATTTTACCCATAATTGGAGATAAAGTGAGTAAAGTATTTTTGATGGAATTGATTGAAAGTTTATGTAACTTTCTGATCACAGGTTCACAGAAACTAAATGAAAAGAACAGATTAGTGCAGGAGATTAATAGCATAATTTTTCCATGTTGTCCTATGGTACCGAATCTAGCCAATATATTTTTTCACATTCCATGTGCTGAAGAATGGCTTACTGTTATTGATTTTTGTCAAGTTCATGTCACAGTGCCATTGCATGGGAATAGTCAGGAGTACGTCAAAAAGAAAATGAATGTCTGGGACACATAATTGGAAAGGGAGCTAGAAAGGTGTCACCAGAGAGTGGAAATAATTCACCAGATGAATCCACCTCAAATTCAGAAAGAAGTCAAGATGTTTTTGGGAAGGGTTAGCTGCTGTAGAGAGTGGTTACCAAACCTTTCCCTAGTGGCTAAGCCTTTACCGAGGCTGACACACAAGGATGTGTCTGATCCGCTTCCATTGGACAACAATTGCACCAAAGCATTCCTAGAGTTGAAAGAGAAAAAGTGTTGCGCCCCAGCACTAGAAATGAAAGTTTATTTAAAAGAAAATACACCAATTTGCAGTGAGAGGGAGGGCTGCGCTCTCTCAGTGCCTGTTCAAAAACATGAATGTGTTCAAGGGTCTGTGATGTATTTCCCAATGACCTTTGATCCCAACATCAATGAAACTGAATATGAGTGTCTAGATGTCATGAAAATATGCATAAAGCCAAGATCAGACCATGAACGTCTGATTCAGCCCAACAATGTCCATTTTGTAGATGGCCCATATTTGAAAGGTAATAATGACACATTAAGAGCAGCACATGCTGTGCTTCCTATACATTATGGTGTCAAAGCTTCATGGCTTTCAGTAGTTACCTCAGCCCAAAATTCAGAAATTGATTGCCCTTACCATAACATGCAGTATATCTGCTCAAATGGGAGTCACTGTTGTCATGGGAGAGAGAATTGCTAATTCAGTTGCACAAAATTGTGTTCTGTTAGCATATACATTCAATGGAATCTTCACAGGTGAATTAATAGAGGCTCAAGAAATTGTTTCAGAAGCAGAACAACAGGGTTGTATCAGAACTGTTTTTGAAAAAAAGTGACAACTGCATAGTAGCAAATGTATTATTGCAAAAACTGATGCCCAGGTATCAGCCAGTTTCTCTGAAATCAGATCATAATGAGGTTTCAAAGATGATGAGTGCAGAACAACAGATTGGACAAAGATTCGATTGTAGCCATCAGCCTGAAGTTTCAAGCATAATAAAGCAACACAAAGACAGCACAGAGTTACACTTTGCAAAAGACTGTGTTTCAGCATCACCGAAGTGGCTTGAAAATGAACATGCAAATGCACTTGTGAAAAACACAGATGAAAAGACTAGCCATTCCTGTGAAGGTCTGACTGATGTGGAGCGTGCAGTTTCTCACCAGATTGCAGCTGCTACACAAGATCTACATAATGAATGGTGCCAAAACTTTGATCTGAGAGATGCTGTGAAATGGAAAGGCCTGTTCCAAAGGATCCTGACAAAGACTGTTGTGAAATGTGGTGGCCTTCCAAATTGGGTGTATGCCTCTCACACACGTATGGTCCTGTGTCCCCCTGATAAAACAGCTCCTCTTCAAGAAGAGATGCCAGCAGTGGTCAAAAGTCCACAGAAGAGGGTCAGTCAAGCTGTGAGGGAACACACAGAGTCTGAAGCAGCACTAGAGAAAACTGAAGTGGCACTGGAAAAGCAAAAAGTGGAAACTGACTCAGATGAAAGCGGTGTCCAAAGGGTGAAAGAGTCAGATGCAGCCTCTGAAGAAGAAATTAGTGCTGTGGGCCTACGAGTGGAGGTAGGAAAAAGCTGGCTGAAAGGGTATCCAAAACGTCTGGAGTGGTCCCTTGAAGAATCATTTGCAGCCATAGCTGAAACATCTGAATCTGATCAAAGTGAAAATAAAAGTGAAAGGCTTGGATTGAAAAAGTGCAAGGAATTGATGGTGCTCTGTCAGAGTTTCTCAGCACCTGAGTGGTCAAAATGCATGGAAAAAGTACAGAATGCCACTTTGAATGAACTGTATGAGCCACCCTAATGGCAAGCTGGTGACAAAGAGAAAAAGACAGGCTGAAACAATAACTGAGAATTGTCAAGAGCTGAAGAGAAAAGAATCTTTGAATGATGAAAGAAAAAGAAAAAAAGAAGAAAAGAAAATAGAAAAGAGAACTGTCCTGTTGAATTTTCCTTTTATTATTTTAGTTACTTATTTTAGAGAAGACTAACAGTTCCAGAAGCTACTTACAGAACTCTGCACTAAACTTTGAGCTTGGCTATATATGATCTGATTACAGACAAGACTTGTGTTTGCCTTAGAAATAGAAGTAAAATTATTATATGCTCAGCTTTTGCAATAAAAATGTCACTTGTGAAAATAAATAAGTGTGATGATCTACAAATCATTTGAGGTATCATGATTTGTTATCATCAAAGGGTGAGTTGATAGAGCTAGATTTCTCAAATTAAGCATTGCTTTATTTTTATGTTTCAGACAGACTGCATTTAAAATGGCACACAAATTTTGGTGCAAGTGGAAACACATGGCACATGCCTAGTCAAAAGTTTTTTTAAAAGTGGCACTTTTGCTGCATGCAAAGTGAAAAACATAAAATGAGGCTTGGTCTTAAATGCTTTCAGTCTGAAATGCTTGTGCTGAATTAACATGTGTTTTTGCAGTGTAGAGAAAACTCGTGATTTCAGTGGCCTCTTTAGCTTTGAATCATGGAATGTGTTCTCTCTTCCCAGTTTCTTTCCCTTATAATCTACACTCCCTGTTCCTGTCTTAAGAGACTTTGGCTTTGTTGCATATTTAGACTATGCATATTCAGTTCATAACACATCTTTTTATAATGTGTATTAATTAACCATGCACCATCACTACACGGGGGCAAAGCATTTGCATGAAAAGCTATCTAAAACATTAGAGCATGTTGCTATGAGTATGTATTAACTGTGTGCGCTTTCAAAATTTACACTAGTGCATGTTTTATGCTATGTTGTACATTGCACATTTTTGCATTTTTTGCACAAATAATAAGAAAAGCTGCTTTACACTAATAGCTTTTTGCTAGGTAATCATTTATACAGGGTATTAGTATGGGGAGTTAAAACATAATGGGTTTCATTTTGTAAATTAATACTCTTTTTGTGCTTATTTTGTTTTTGGGCCTAAGATAAAATGGCTGCCTGTGAACCCAGCAAGGCTGTGAATTATAGTGAATGAGAGACGCATGCGCAGAACCAGCTACATACTGCCAAGTGCCTCAAGTGAAGACCTGGTTCAAGGCCACCATGAACTGTACATTCTTGTTACCCTGCCAATGTATCAGTGTTTGTGGAATGTGTCCTTCCTGCGTGCGATGTGACAAGAAGGAGGAAATAGACTGAAATATTTTTCCTAGTAAATGTTGCTAACACATATAATTGTATTAATCATTAACGCTTCTTTTGTTAAAACTGGTATGGGTTGGATTTGCCAATGAGAACAGGATGGTGAGACCCTCGTCATCTAAGCTATCCAATCAGGGTGCAAGCTTTACTGAAAATTGCAACCTTATTAGTATAGTCAGCCAAGAATTAGAGTATAAATAATGACCTCTTTAGGGGGCTTGGTTTTTTTTTTAGAGGCTTTAGAAGTCTTAGGTGGTGCAGCCTGAGAGGAGATTGCGTCCGAGGAGAGACAGATGGAGGTGGGGGTTCTTGCTCATATTTTTTTAGAGAGTCCTTGCAGGTCATATTTTTGGCAAGGCAGATCACATTCCTCTGTGGTCTGTGAAGGAGGGGCCTTTTCAGGAGCAGCATCTCTCTGTGACACAGAGAGGACAGATAAACAGTCCAGGGCAGAGGGTGCACCTGATAGAAAAGGTTTAGAATGAGATGCTAAAACTCTAAGTTTATGCTTTGACTAATTAATTATTTTTTAAAAGATTTATTTGTCTTATGCATTTATTTCTCTTTATGGGAGATTTTTGCCAATTATTAATTATTGATTAGCCTTGCATAATTCACTCTTGAATTATATTTCCTGAACTTTCTTTGGAGAATTCTGATTGACATTTGATTGCCTCATTCCCTTCCTTTATGGAATGTTTTGTATGCAACCTATAATATGTTCTGTATTAATTCTATTTTTCCTGTTTTCTAAATTCTGTAACCTGATTGATATTTGACTAATGAATAAAGGGTCAGAGAACCTTAACTTTTAACTAGAAAATAAAACCCTTTAAAATACTCACAACTCTCTTTATTGGCTTAAATATTAATTGCATTTTTGATTTTTCATGTTTATGTAAAATCTCCTGATGGTAATATACAGTGGCAAGGGTCCAGTACCTTTGCAGCGGTAAATTAGAAGGTAAATGAGGTTTTGCATTGAGAAATTACCATGAAATTACCACTGCATCACAAGGGCAGACGGGGGATCCCTTAGGCTGGCATAGCACATAAAATGGCAATCACGCCGTCTGCGTATAGGACAATCACAACGAGATTCCAAAGTCTAAGCCAGTCTATCAAACGCCTATTGGCCGGACCGCCGTTATCAGACTTTGCATGGGGACGAGATAAGATATGCGCTTCCTGAATAACCCTTGAAGAGCTCACATGAAGATACTCCACCCCGTTCATAATTAAGTTAATAAAACAATGAAATGTTACAAACTGGAAGGTGCCCCATAATCCTCACGCCAGTGCTGTTCTGGACAAATACTCAATATGGCAGAGCAGGTAGGAGTACAAACCCACGGCTGAGGCACGGCACTTCTATACCAATGGGAAAACCGGACTGCATAATTACAAAAGGTCTCCATGAGCAACTTACTCATTCTTATGCCAAGGCGAACCACCTCCGATTGCAAACTAAGGTGAAGCAAACGTTGACAACTACAGTACGGGTAAAGGTTAACTACTTCAACAATACAATCCATTGACACAGACCACAGATCATACAAAGGAATCTAAACCGGTTTATAACCATACAACTGCTTTGCACACATCAAGTAGGACAGATTCCCTCTCCTGGTGTTCTAGAGAGATCTACACCAGACCTCACCAATGGAGACAGCGTGTGCACTTCTATGCACCCTAAATATCAAATTCTATTTTCTGAAGCAGATAACAGCATTTATTATATAACGATTTTAACAACAAAATACCAACATGCATGCTACAAATCCTAAATTTGAAATAGGAATTTTAATATGCGCCCATCCCACTACCAGAGAACGGCAGGACATATCTATAGCAGAACAAACATGTACAAACAGAGGGCTGAAGGCTGTAAACACAAAGCCAGATACTGAAATAAGACTGCTATTTCGAAAAGCGTGCAGAACGAGGCACAACTATGCAGCACAGTTCATGCAATTTTACAAAGTAAAAAAAAAGCTTGCTCTATAAATCACATCCCAGCCCAGGTTCCCCAGCAGCAGCTATGCTTTCGTAGGATAAAACATTACAAGAGGCAGGGGCGATCTTTCCCTATCCTAACCAACAGAGAATCACTCTCCCGAACAGGAAGGAAAGGCTCCAGCTAGGGCCGGCCTTTGGCATCGGACAACAAGGGGAACCTAGGCCTGGGCACCAAAATCAAAGTGCCCCCCGTTAGCCAACCACGTTGCTAAAAAAGTGGCCACATTTGCAACTCAGGCCAGTTTTGAACTTATAAAGACAGCTGCATGAGTATTTTGCAAGGTATGGGAGAATGCATGCATTTGTTTGCTGCAGGCAATGTTTGTGGTAATTTCAGGTAAACCAACCTTAAAAACCGGCAAACCTGTCCATATAGAGGCTCACAAACTTCTAAAAACTGCCCTACACACTGATCTGTCAGATATGCTCATCGGACACTGCCAGATTGCGCTATCAACCAGTCAGACCCTGGTGGGAATTCCTCCAACAACAAGGGCGTCTCACAAGCAACGGCACCCTGTTATAGGACTGATTTGCAAAACTTTTGTGTACACTTTGTTCGTGGCAAGCCACTTTTCTCTATATAGTTCTGTGATCTGTGGACGTTCACAAAACCCAGGACTAGATACTTGGGGGAGATTTCCAAAACTGATAACGCACTTTAACAACTTTCAACCCGCATACAAACATATTCATCAACAAAATTAGGGGGGAAATTCACAAGAACGTGTGATAATCATCGCAAAATTAGCTTAACGCAACTTTGCACATCGCAGCCCATTGCGGGAAAATAACACTGTGTTAACGTAGCATTCACAACCCGGTGGCACAATGCGATAGTCTCACGAAATCGCGCAAAATGACCTCGTTAAAATTAACGTGACGCTGAAACAATGCGAAACACGAACGCCAAAAAAGGTGCAATGCCCCAAATCGCGAGTCAAAAACCAGCGGTAACCAGCGACAGGCCTGCAATTCCCAAGCGTCATGCGGGAAAGAGAACTATAAAAGCACCGAAAAACACAAACAAAACATTTCAAATTGCGTAGCACCATGGATGCATCCGGACGGACTGCAGAGGACAACGCGAAGCCCACAAGCCCCACAGACGACCAGCAAGGAACCTCGGGGTCGGGGCAGGCCAAGGAGAAGAGAAAGAGGAAGACGGGGTTCAGTCCGCAGGAAAACAGGACCATTGTTACGGAGGTGACCGAACACCACCAACAACTGTCCGACACCTCCAACGTGTCATTGGCAACAGAGACGCAAACATGGCAGACTATCTTGGACCATGTGAATGCAGTTGAAGAGTTGAGTAGGACAATGGAAGAGGTCAAGAGGCGCTGGAATGATGTGAAGGGCAAAAACAAGAAGAAACTGAGGTGACTGAGTGTGGACCACATCCGGAAAGGAGCAGCTCACACTCTGACACAACCACGTGCACAAACAACCCCGATGTCAACCACACATCTGCGGACAAACCATGCCCAAGAGTGACAACTCGACCAAGAGCCCAATATACCCAAGCCGGCAACATCTCTGCACTGTAGAAGCACAGAAGTCAAAGGCACACCACCTGAAAGGGAGCAGGAGCAGCCAAATCAGAGCTGCAGGGGCGACTCACCCACAATGCAGCACACACACATAAGAATGAGCGCACCTTAACACTGATGACAATGTGGTACAAACTGCAACACTTTCACAACAGAACACAGGACACAACTGGTGCCGCATGTGTGTACAAAATGGCCAATCCCATCTGGCATAGCAGGAAACTGTGAGATGACAATGTACGGGTACAAGCACACATCAGTGATGTAGTACAAATGTCCACTGTCCCGCATCAAATATGCATCTCCTCACAAACAGTCACAATGTACATTGCCATGCAGTCTGCATGTAAACTCCGCCAATGCGTCAACATACATGGAACACACTGTGAAACTGCATCTCCCATTCACATTGCTGAGGGACAATGAACACCTCCTGCAGAGCAGACCCTACAACACGTCAGTGATGATGGAGACGACCCCAAGGACATCGACTACGACGTACTCCAACGGTTCATGGACAACCTCCGCACCCCACCTCCAGTAGCACGGCAGACCAGCACCACTGAGGTGATCCCACCCACTGCACAGACGACACAGCAGGAAGCACCCACCACCACGTCTGGCTCCCAGCACCTCACCCAGGAACACATGGCGTTCCAACGCCGTGTTTCCAACTGCCAGAAGGAGCTGGCTGAACAGGTGCGGGTGTGGTTCGACCTCATGGCAGCCAAACTAGATGCCATAAGTGGGTGTTCAAGTCCCAACAGGGACCACTTACAGTCCGTAACGGACACCTACAGTCCGCCCCATGCCCTCCAACAATCCATGGCTGCCGTCGCTGGAGTCATGACTCGGAGACAACAACAACTGTCCAGTCAGAGTGGCTACAGCGATGTCATCCGTGAATTGGGAAACATAAGGAGGGCAATGGAGAACAGGGAGCGGATGCAGGCGCAAAGAATGGCTACCACGGCTGCACATGAGAAAGCTGCAGATGGGATATTCCATGCCCTGCAGATCCTCATCATGGGAGTGATGCCACAAGACATTGCGCAGATGAATGCTGCTGCTACTCCCACATCCACATCCCAGGCCCCTGATGTGTCAGTGTCACACAGTGCTGCAAACCAAACACCAACACCCACATGTGAGGCACATGAAACGTCAGAAGACGAAGATGAGGATGAATCTGCCTCAGTGGTAAGGAGGAAGCAGTAGCATGCACCTCCGCCATATTGGTTGTCACTGCTTGGGTCTGCCCTCTGCATCATGCCCTGGAATGACACCTTGCACTGTCCCCCGACACACTCTACGACACCAACCTTGGACCTCGACATGGACTGCCAGTACTTGTATGCTCAACAATGACACAGGAATCGGCCTGCGGACTGGACTCTTCCCCTTCCGAGTAACTTGACAATCCCAAAGGATTCAGGCTGGCCCCCGATGGGGGCAACGTTGCAAAGTGATGTCTGCATGGCCCAGTACTGAGACAGCCTCAACACTCCACTGAACGTGAATAATACATTCTGATACACGCAGATGTGCCATGTCTATGAATAATCAAGTATGAAAGCATGGCCGAATTTAGGGGAAGTGATTCCCCCTTACGTCCATGTAGCTCATGTTGTGGGACATGTGTCACAGGGTGCATCCCTGCATCATGGTGGTACATATTTGACCCCAAAAGTATCCCTGTTGACAATTGTAGGTCACATAGGGCAGCCTAGATGTAATGATTTGGGACACATGTGAAACGCTGATGAGTGGGATTCCATACTATCTTTGACACACAGAAATGGCATTTCGAATACGTGACACCCAAACAGCCTCTCTGTACAGAGGTGACACACCCACTATCTATTTCCAATTAGTGAGATTGTTAGCACTACATGTTGCACTTACACTTGTCAGAGCGATGTGCCTGTACAGAGGAGTAACTTGCACACAGGGAATGTGTGTTGTAATGCGTTTATTTCCACATGCTGTGCCTGTGGTCATTTTGAACGGTACCATGATTGCTGGGGACTGTGACATGGTGACGTCCTCATTTGAAGAAATTGTCAATGATGGTGTTCCTACGGGGTAGTCCTGCTGCTTCTGCAGTGGGGTGTGGTCCACCTGCCTCATCCTCCTCATCATCGTCCGGTGCATCTGGGACTTGTAGCCATGGGGCATTGGCTGCGCACACATATGTTGTGCAACACACAACATGCAACGATCATCTTGCATACGATGCCTGGGCTGTACAGGAGCCTTCCACCTGTGATGACCAGGCACCTGAAACGTGACTTCAATACGCCAAATGTGCGTTCCACGATGCCCCTGGTGCGTATGTGGGCCGCATTGTACTGCCTCTGGGCCTGTGTGGTCGGGGCTCGGAGGGGTGTTATCATCCAAGGGCAGAGTGCATATCCTTGATCACCTGTGACAGTGCAGAGAGACATGAGTCAAAAGTTGGATCTGCATGATGTGTTGGCAGGCACACTTGTTCATTGGTGTGTGATATGTGTGACTTAGTGATTCCCGTTTGACAGGTACTGCGTGTAGCAAATGAGCGGCATCAATGTGTGTTGCGTAGCCTCACTGCTGCCCCTCACTCCCCATGTGCATATTTACTGGTGTGCGCAGCGCGGTTGCAGAACTTGCACTTCTACGGCACACCATTGTCATGCCTGTCTGCGCATGTCCACAAGCCTGACAACGACACTGTGATGTTGTGCGTCGAAGGTGGGTGGCCACGTGTGTGTAGGCCTATGGTAGTGCTAGGGCGGACACAGATGTAGAGTTCATGGCAGGCTGAACTTGCGATGCGGTTGAGGGTAGACCGTTGGCCTATGCTGCGGGAATAGCGACACACACAACAGTTGGCATGTATGATCCCGGACCCCGGAGGGGCTTGCGCTCCTTCATTTATCCCTTCGGCCGGGCCCGCACTCCCGGGTCATGCTACATCGCCACATTGTCCATTGAGGGACGTGTTGCGCCGACAATACAATAGTGACACACGCATTAGTCACTTCCTTGGCAAGGCCAACACTTAGCAATGCCCAGGGCTGATTATCCACACCCCTACGCTGGACTGTCGTACGTCAGCCCACTACGCTTACGCTGACAGGGGGGTATGCCACAGCTACATGTCCCAGGTCTTCCCTACTGCCAGGGGTGACATGGTTGCATCCGCTGTACACAGCACAATGTCATGTGGTAGGTCCTGGGGCCCTCATGCATTCATAATGACCACACGGACACACTTAGATGGTTTGTGGAACTGGCTACGGGCACGTGCGCCCGGCCCCTTTTATTGCCAGGGCCACATGTCCAGTGACGCCTGTGCTGGATGGCTGTGTGGTGAGTGTAAGCCAGCCCTCAGGGAGTGGTTGGTGCTGGCAACAACTACAACAGTGATTGGACAATCTGAAGTTGAAAGTTCAAACAGCAAGGGTCCATGACTTGTGCTGCACAGAGTTAGTGGCCCCAGATGCACTGCAGCCGGCACAGGCACACCGCCATGGGACGGTGACTTGCGGTGCACTGAGGTAGGGCCACAGGAGCTGAGTGGGTCCTCATCGGTGTCGAAGGTGAATGTCGCGCAGTGTTTCGGGGGACAGTGGAAGGTGTTCTTCCAGGGCATGATGCAGAGGGCAGACCCAAGCAGAAACAGGCAATATGGAGGAGATGAATGCTACCGACCCATTTTTTACTCAAAGTCACTATCAGCTACATGATGATGAAGACAAACCCCAGGCCATGGACTCAGACACCACAAAAGTTCAACCTGAGAGTGTCCATGCATTACGTGGCACAGAGTTAGTGGCACCAGAGCTGAAAGGGGATGCAGTCTGCGATGAGGCCAGTACAATGGCATGAACTCTGACATGAGAGATGCAAGACTCAGTTCCAAATGTGTGACCTGATTGACCGCAGTGTAGGCCGTGGGCAGCGGGCAGCAGGGGTCCACAGATACGTGTCGTTGACGTGCGATGCAGAGTTAGTGGCACCAGAGCAGTTTTTGGTAGTGTTCGATCACCTCCGTGACGATGATCCTTTTTCCTCCGGACTGAACCGCGTCTTCCTCTTACTCCTCTCCTTGCGTACCATGATATGGACTCGGCCATTGCATAATCAAGACTCAGTTCCAAATGTGTGACCTAATTCACCGCAGTGTAGGCCGGAGGCAGCGGGCATCAGGGGCCCACTGACACGTGTCGTTGGCTTGCGATGCACAGAGTTGGTGGCACCAGATCGAAGGGAGTACAGTGATATATACCCTGCCATAAATATATGTACTCGGCCATCATGTAATCAAGACTCAGTTCCAAATGTATGACCTACTTGACCGCAGTGTAGACCGGAGGCAGCGGTGGAGTATGTCAACGAGAAAGGAGTGCTGGGGGCCTGTGTCACGGAGGCCGTGATGGTCTGAGGAGGCTGCCATGGTCGCGGGCCTCGGGCTTGGAGCTTGCACCGTCACGTGGTGAGCCCTCTTTGACACACGCCGGTGTCAGCAGGTGAGCAGTGAGGCCTGGTTGCGCTGGGGCAGCCAAGACGGGTCTGGGGACCAGCGGCCTGGGGTGCAGCAGGCGCACGGGATCGCAGGCACCGCCACTCACGGCGTCGGCCTCGTGGTGGGCTGAGAGGTGCCGCCCTGGCAGGCACGTTGGCCATTCCGGAAGAGAACCACGCCCGAGCAACGGCCTTTTTATTCACACCCCTACGCTGGCCTGGCGTACGCCAGGCCAGCCCACTCCGCTCACACTTACAGGGGGGGGACGTAACAAGCTACATTCCCGCGCTCTTCCTCACTGCCTGGGGTGGCATGGTTGCATCCACTGTCCACTACACTCCAAACACCAGCAGTGTGTGTCGACATGGCCATGTCTGTGGTCTGCATACTGCAGTCTGGCCAGCACATCAACGCCACACTTGGCATTGTTTACATCCTCATTCATGGGTCACTTGCCTCCTTCGCACATGCCTATTTCCCACCTCTCGCCACATTCTGCTATTGTGTGGCTGAGGTGCCATGCCGTTGATGGCTTGTGTACATGGCTAGCCCAGGTTACCACAGTAAGTGGTGCTGTCGTGTCTGGTAGGTGGGCATGTTGTTTGGCATGTTGTATGTGTGTTTGTGGCGTGTGCATTCCCAGAGTCGTGAGTTGCATGACTGTGGAGTTGAGGTGTGTGGTGTGTTCATTTGGTACTTACCAATGAGCAATGCATTCCCATAGGTGCCATCCTGGAAGCGCTGGTTGATGATGGACTGCCGGAAGATGAAGGAATCATGCACACTGCCTGGGTAGTTGGCTATGACATTGGTGAAGAGTACCCAGTGGTTCACTATTGCCTGCACATTGATGGAATGTGTGTGCTTCCTGTTGCGGTAATTGTGTGCAGTGGCGGCAGGGGGCACGAGAAGTACATGTGTGCAGTCGATTGCCCCCAACACGTGCGGGAATCCAGCTATGGCGTAGAAGCCTTGCTTGGTCTCCAGCTGTTCCTGCGCAGTGTGGGGGAAGTGGAGGTACTGGGGTACCAAGCTGATGATGGCATCCAAGACAGGTGTGAGGAACTTGGATAGGGCTGGCTGTGCCACTCCTCCGACTCTGGCAGTTGTTGGTTGGAATGTACCAGAGGCCAACAGGTGCAGCACAGCCAGCAGCTTTGTCTGCGGAGGGATGTTGGTTGTCCACTGTGTTGGTACCGTCAGCCTGTGGGCAATGTGGGTCAGGATGCGGAGGATGGTTGTCCTTCTGAGCCTGTAGTGGGCAATGACTTCCTCTGGCTTTAAGTCTGTGAGGCTTGTGCGTTTTCTGTAGGTCCGCTTTCTTTGTCTGCGCTGCCTCTGTGGTAGTCTGGGGGGGTGGAGGGGGGGTCCGGGAGGGGGTTGCGGGCCTGGGTGTGGTGGCGGTGGGTGTTGTGGCCCTCTTGGGGCTCCGAGCTGCATGATCAGTAGCTCCATGGCATCTGTTGTTCTTCAGGTGTTGCTCTGCTCTGGGCTCCCTTTTGTGGTGCGGGTTGTCGTCCGACTTAACACCAGGTAAGAGCAGGTGTTGAATCCCTGCTGCTAACGCGCCTTATCGCCTGTTTTGGGTTCTTTTCGCCGATCTGGCTGGTCGTTGTGAATGTTGCGAAGTGGTGTTTTTGTGGCTTTTTGCAAAGGAACGCCTACTCTGCATCTCATTAGCGTTAGTTGCCGGTGTCATCCGTGGCAATGTTTTTTGCGCCTGCTATCGCAGGATAACTGGCGGTATCAGCTGTTAGCACCAGCTTGTGAATGGGGAAATAACTCTATCGCCACTTTGGCTGCGCTAAAGTGCCGCGAACTCGGCGATGAGTCCTTGAGAATATGCCCCTAGGTGTGCTATACGTCCTTGAAGGGAGCATCACTACACCCCCTTACTTCCCCTAGTGACCCTATTCAGTCCCGTACTCAGTGGTATCGACTTCCCTCACATCCCCTACCAAATGCCTACCCATGCCCCTGGGACACGCCCAACAACAGCTGAAAAGCATCACCCTGTGCTCTCCTATAGCCTCATAACAGCAGCCCACAGCCTTCCTTTGGCACCATTTATCACTCGGCCTAACCCCTCAACCTGGCAGTAGGTGTGCGCCATCTCTCTGGAAAACTCCTTGGTGCCACTCAGGGCACTCACCAGTGTCACTCTTCTCACCTGCGTCTGACCCCGCCTCCAGTCCGCCCCGGCAGTACGTGTGCTGCACCTCCCTGAAGAATGCTTTTGTGTCTCACAGGCTCTGCTGCAGGTGAGCACGGTACTTGCTGTAATGAATAAAGCTGCGACTCAGCTCCCTGGCCGGGCCAGGCCTCCCGCAGCCACTAGGCTCCATCTCCAGTCACTCCTCTGTGCTGCAAACACCGCGACCGAACCCCTAGCACCTTTATCTTGCGGGACCACCAGGGGGCACTACAGCACCTGCGCATCACTCTTTGGGCCTGATAGCCGGTGTAGCCAGTCTTCGTTGACAGCACAGAAGAATAGGCAGCTGGCACGAATGCACATGTGAGTAGAACTTCCTGAGACAGATCTGCGCATGTACAACCCCCACACTGTATAACTAATCCTGCCGTGAAATTTAACGCATGCGCACCACCCATAAACAACAATTCTCCCTCTAGTGCCTTAATCTTGCGCCTGCGTTTTTTCCCAGAGGTTTCTGTAGTGTTTTCACCGAAATAGGAGTCTAAATCTGCACCACTCGATAGGGTACTGCATTCTTTGTAAGTTAAAATTCCTCACTTGGTAAATTTGAATACTGCAGGTCTGTGAGTGTCACTCTTCTCACCTGCGTGGGTGTGTCACGAGAGAGACACAGAATAGTGACTTGTGTATTATAGTGGTGCGAAGTTCCAGCTTGAGACAAATAGAACGCACACTAAACAAGCATTGCCAATGCAATAGGACTCGCATTTACGCGAGGCCTATTGCATTGCAAACGGAGTGCGTGCGTGCAACAAGGCACGAAGGGGGGGGTGGCCGCGAGAAGGCTTTGGGCTGCGGGAGGAGGGGGGCACAGGAGGAAAGTAGTCTGTCCAGTAAAGGAGCCGGTAGCCATGGAAGGACACAAATGACGACATGGTCGTCATAAGGAGGGACTTAGAAGCCTACAACCAATAGGAAGGCAGCATCTGAAACACAAGCCAATGAAAAAAGATGGGCTGAGAGTGGGCGGAGCTTCCACGAAGCTTCCAGCTATACCGAACACTGCATGCCTCGCAAAGCGAGCAGCGCATGCGCTGCAACGCTAGGCGAGACCTAAAAAACATAAGAGAATGTCTTCTTGCTGCTGTGATGGCTATATCTTTGGCACATAATCACAGCCTTGTCTTTTTGTCACATAATCAGGGTCATGTCTTGGTGGCAAGAAAGACCACGGCAGAGTCAGAAACAGACACGTGCCCAGAGCTTTCTCTGGTGGCCCACCTCTACGGCAGAGTCAGAAACAGACACGCAGCTCGAGCTTTCTCTGGCTCACCCCCCTTTATGGCAGAGTCAGAAAAAGACACGCGGCTCGAGCTCTCTCTGGCTCGGCCACCTCTATGGCAGAATCAGAAACAGACACGCCTCTCGAGCTTTCTCTGGCTGCCCACCTCTACCGCAGAGTCAGAAACAGACACTTGGCTCGAGCTTTCTCTGGCTCGCCCCCCACAACGGCAGAGTCAGAAACAGACAAGCGCCTCAAGCTTTCTCTAGTCACCCACCTCTATGGCAGAGTCAGAAACAGACACCCGGCTCGAGCTTTCTCTGGCCGCCCACCTCTACAGCAGAGCAAGAAACAGAGACGCTGCTCGAGCTTTCTCTGGCTGCCCACCTCTACGGCAGAGTCAGAAACAGACACGCTGCTCGAGCTTTCTCTGGCCGCCCACCTCTACGGCAGAGTCAGAAACAGACACGCGTCTCGAGCTTTCTCTGGCTCGCCCACCTCTACGGCAGAGTCAGAAATAGACACCCAGCTCGAGCTTTCTCAGGCTCGGCCACATCTACGGCAGAGTAAGAAACAGACACGCTGCTCGAGCTTTCTCTGGCTGCCCACCTCTACGGCAGAGTCAGAAACAGACACGCTGCTCGAGCATTCTCTGGCCGCCCACCTCTACGGCAGAGTCAGAAACAGACACCCGGCTCGAGATTTCTCTCGCCGCCCACCTCTACGGCAGAGTCAGAAAAAGACACGCTGCTCGAGCTTTCTCTGGCCGCCCACCTCTACGGTAGAGTCAGAAACAGACACGCGGCTCGAGCTTTCTCTGGCTCGGCCACTTCTACGGCAGAGTCAGAAACAGACACGCGGCTCGAGCTTTCTCTGGCCGCCGACCTCTACGGCAGAGTCAGAAACAGACATGTGACTCGAGCTTTCTCTGGCCGCCGACCTCTACGGCAGAGTCAGAAACAGACACCCGGCTCGAGCTTTCTCATGCTCGGTCACCTCTACGGCAGAGTAAGAAACAGACACACTGCTCGAGCTTTCTGTGGCTGCCCACCTCTAAGGCATAGTCAGAAACAGACAGGATGCTCTGGCTTTCTCTGGCCGCCCACCTCTACGGCAGAGTCAGAAACAGACACCCGGCTCGAGCTATCTCTGGCCGCCCACCTCTACGGCAGAGTCAGAAATAGACACCCGGCTCGAGCTTTCTCAGGCTCGGCCACCTCTACAGCAGATTAAGAAACAGACACGCTGCTCGAGCTTTCTCTGGCCGCCCACCTCTACGGCAGAGTAAGAAACAAACACGCTGCTCGAGCTTTCTCTGGCCGCCCACCTCTATGGCAGAGTAAGAAACAGACACGCTGCTCGAGCTTTCTCTGGCCGCCCACCTCTGCGGCAGAGTCAGAAACAGACACGCTGCTCGAGCTTTCTCTGGCCGCCCACCTCTACTGCAGAGTCAGAAACAGACACGCTGCTCGAGCTTTCTCTGGCCGCCCACCTCTACGGCAGAGTCAGAAACAGACACCCGGCTCGAGCTTTCTCAGGCTCGGCCACCTCTATGGCAGAGTAAGAAACGGACATGCTGCTTGAGCTTTCTCTGGCTGCCCACCTCTACGGCAGAGTAAGAAACAGACACGCTGCTCGAGCTTTTTCTGGCCGCCCAACTCTACGGCAGAGTCAGAAATAGACACGCTGCTCGAGCTTTCTCTGGCCGCCCACCTCTACGGCAGAGTCAGAAACAGACACGCTGCTCGAGCTTTCTCTGGGCGCCCACCTCTACGGCAGAGTCAGAAACAGAAACGCGGCTCGAGCTTTCTCTGGCTCAGCCACCTCTACGGCAGAGTCATAAACAGACACGCAGCTCGAGCTTTCTATGGCCGCCGACCTCTACGGCAGAGTCAGAAACAGACACGTGGCTCGAGCTTTCTCTGGTCACCCACCTCTACGGCAGAGTCAGAAACAGACTCCCGACTCGAGCGTTTTTTGGCCGACCACCTCTACGGCAGAGTCAGAAACAGACACGCTGCTCGAGCTTTCTCTGGCCGCCCACCTCTACGGCAGAGTCAGAAACAGACACGCTGCTCGAGCTTTCTCTGGCCGCTCACCTCTTCGGCAGAGTCAGAAACAGACACTTTGCTTGAGCTTTCTCTGGCTCGCCCCCCACTACGGCAGAGTCAGAAACAGACAAGCGCCTCAAGCTTTCTCTAGTCACCCACCTCTATGGCAGAGTCAGAAACAGACACCCGGCTCGAGCTTTCTCTGGCCGCCCACCTCTACAGCAGAGTAAGAAACAGAGACGCTGCTCGAGCTTTCTCTGGCTGCCCACCTCTACGGCAGAGTCAGAAACAGACACGCTGCTCGAGCTTTCTCTGGCCGCCCACCTCTACGGCAGAGTCAGAAACAGACACGCGTCTCGAGCTTTCTATGGCTCGCCCACCTCTACGGCAGAGTCAGAAATAGACACCCAGCTCGAGCTTTCTCAGGCTCGGCCACATCTACGGCAGAGTAAGAAACATACACGCTGCTCGAGCTTTCTCTGGCTGCCCACCTCTATGGCAGAGTCAGAAACAGACACGCTGCTCGAGCTTTCTCTGGCCGCCCACCTCTACGGCAGAGTCAGAAACAGACACCCGGCTCGAGATTTCTCTCGCCGCCCACCTCTACGGCAGAGTCAGAAAAAGACACGCTGCTCGAGCTTTCTCTGGCCGTCCACCTCTACGGTAGAGTCAGAAACAGACACGCGGCTCGAGCTTTCTCTGGCTCGGCCACTTCTACGGCAGAGTCAGAAACAGACAAGCGGCTCGAGCTTTCTCTGGCCGCCGACCTCTACGGCAGAGTCAGAAACAGACATGTGACTCGAGCTTTCTCTGGTCACCCACCTCTACGGCAGAGTCAGAAACAGACATCCGGCTCGAGCTTTCTCTAGCCGCCCACCTCTACAGCAGAGTAAGAAACAGACACGCTACTCGAGCTTTCTCTGGCTGCCCAACTCTATGGCAGAGTCAGAAACAGACACGCTGCTCGAGCTTTCTCTGGCCGCCCACCTCTACGGCAGAGTCAGAAACAGACACCCGGCTCGAGCTTTCTCATGCTCGGTCACCTCTACGGCAGAGTAAGAAACAGACACACTGCTCGAGCTTTCTGTGGCTGCCCACCTCTAAGGCAGAGTCAGAAACAGACAGGATGCTCGGGCTTTCTCTGGCTGCCCACCTCTACGGCAGAGTCAGAAACAGACACCCGGCTCGAGCTATCTCTGGCCGCCCACCTCTATGGCAGAGTCAGAAACAGACACCCGGCTCGAGCTTTCTCAGGCTCGGCCACCTCTACAGCAGAGTAAGAAACAGACACGCTGCTCGAGCTTTCTCTGGCCGCCCACCTCTACAGCAGAGTAAGAAACAAACACGCTGCTCGAGCTTTCTCTGGCCGCCCACCTCTACGGCAGAGTAAGAAACAGACACGCTGCTCGAGCTTTCTCTGGCCGCCCACCTCTGCGGCAGAGTCAGAAACAGACACGCTGCTCGAGCTTTCTCTGGCCGCCCACCTCTACTGCAGAGTCAGAAACAGACACGCTGCTCGAGCTTTCTCTGGCCGCCCACCTCTACGGCAGAGTCAGAAACAGACACCCGGCTCGAGCTTTCTCAGGCTCGGCCACCTCTATGGCAGAGTAAGAAATGGACATGCTGCTCGAGCTTTCTCTGGCTGCCCACCTCTATGGCAGAGTAAGAAACGGACATGCTGCTCGAGCTTTCTCTGGCCGCCCACCTCTACGGCAGAGTAAGAAACAGACACGCTGCTCGAGCTTTTTCTGGCCGCCCAACTCTACGGCAGAGTCAGAAATAGACACGCTGCTTGAGCTTTCTCTGGCCGCCCACCTCTACCGCAGAGTCAGAAACAGACACACTGCTCGAGCTTTTTCTGGCCGCCCAACTCTACGGCAGAGTCAGAAATAGACACGCTGCTCGAGCTTTCTATGGGCGCCGACCTCTACGGCAGAGTCAGAAACAGACATGTGGCTCGAGCTTTCTCTGGTCACCCACCTCTATGGCAGAGTCAGAAACAGACTCCCGACTCGAGCGTTTTTTGGCCGCCCACCTCTACGGCAGAGTAAGAAACAGACACACTGCTTGAGCTTTCTCTGGCTGCCCACCTCTACGGCAGAGTCAGAAACAGACACGCTGCTTGAGCTTTCTCTGGCCGCCCACCTCTACGGCAGAGTCAGAAAAAGACACGTGTCTCGAGCTTTCTCTGGCTCGCCCACCTCTACGGCAGACTCAGAAAGAGACACCCGGCTTGAGCTTTCTCAGGCTCGGCCACCTCTACGGCAGATTAAGAAACAGAGCACGCTGCTCGAGCTTTCTCAAGCTGCCCACCTCTACAGCAGAGTCAGAAACAGACACGCTGCTCGAGCTTTCTCTGGCCGTCATCCTCTACGGCAGAGTCAGAAACAGACACCCAGCTCGAGCTTTCTCTGGCCGCTCACCTCTTCGGCAGAGTCAGAAACAGACACCTGGCTCGAGCTTTCTCAGGCTCGGCCGCCTCCACGGCAGAGTAAGAAACACACATGCTGCTCGAGCTTTCTCTGGCTGCCCACCTCTACGGCAGAGTCAGAAACAGACACACTGCTCGAGCTTTCTCTGGCCGCCCACCTCTACCGCAGAGTCAGAAACAGAAACGCGGCTCGAGCTTTCTCTGGCTCGGCCACCTCTACGGCAGAGTCAGAAACAGACACTCGGCTCGAGCTTTTTCTGGCCACCGACCTCTACGGCAGAGTCAGAAACAGAAACGTGGCTCGAGCTTTCTCTGGTCACCCACCTCTACGGCAGAGTCAGAAACAGACACCCGGCTCGACCTTTTTTTAGCCGCCCACCTCTATGGCAGAGTAAGAAACAGACACGCTGCTCGAGCTTTCTCTGGC
The DNA here is from genome assembly GCA_963921515.1 of Calotriton arnoldi. Lineage (NCBI taxonomy): Eukaryota > Metazoa > Chordata > Amphibia > Caudata > Salamandridae > Calotriton > Calotriton arnoldi. The sequence goes on along the minus strand of CAWUFW010022214.1, from coordinate 64,581 downwards.
TGCCCACCTCTACGGCAGAGTCAGAAACAGACACGCTGCTCGAGCTTTATCTGGCCGCCCACCTCTACAGCAGAGTAAGAAACAGTCACGCTGCTCGAGCTTTCTCTGGCCGCCCACCTCTACGGCAGAGTCAGAAACAGACACGCTGCTCAAGCTTTCTCTGGCCGCCCACCTCTATGGCAGAGTCAGAAACAGACACCCGGCTCAAGCTTTCTTAGGCTCGGCCACCTCTACGGCAGAGTAAGAAACGGACACGCTGCTCGAGCTTTCTCTGGCTGCCCACCTCTACGGCAGAGTCAGAAACAGACACGCTGCTCGAACTTTTTTTAGCCGCCCACCTCTATGGCAGAGTAAGAAACAGACACGCTGCTCGAGCTTTCTCTGGCTGCCCACCTCTACGGCAGAGTCAGAAACAGACACGCTGCTCGAGCTTTCTCTGGCCGCCCACCTCTACAGCAGAGTAAGAAACAGTCACGCTGCTCGAGCTTTCTCTGGCCGCCCACCTCTACGGCAGAGTCAGAAACAGACACGCTGCTCGAGCTTTCTCTGGCCGCCCACCTCTATGGCAGAGTCAGAAACAGACACCCGGCTCAAGCTTTCTTAGGCTCGGCCACCTCTACGGCAGAGTAAGAAACGGACACGCTGCTCGAGCTTTCTCTGGCTGCCCACCTCTACGGCAGAGTCAGAAAAGACACGCTGCTCGAACTTTCTCTGGCCGCCCACCTCTTCAGCAGAGTAAGAAACAGACACGCTGCTCTAGCTTTCTCTGGCTGCCCACCTCTACGGCAGAGTCAGAAACAGAAACGCAGCTCGAGCTTTCTCTGGCTCGGCCACCTCTACGGCAGAGTCATAAACAGACACGCAGCTCGAGCTTTCTATGGCCGCCGACCTCTACGGCAGAGTCAGAAACAGACACGTGGCTCGAGCTTTCTCTGGTCACCCACCTCTACGGCAGAGTCAGAAACAGACTCCCGACTCGAGCTTTTTTGGGCCGCCCACCTCTACGGCAGAGTAAGAAACAGACACGCTGCTTGAGCTTTCTCTGGCTGCCCACCTCTACGGCAGAGTCAGAAACAGACACGCTGCTCGAGCTTCCTCTGGCCGCCCACCTCTACGGCAGAGTCAGAAAAAGACACGCGTCTCGAGCTTTCTCTGGCTCGCCCACCTCTACGGCAGACTCAGAAACAGACACCCGGCTCAAGCTTTCTCAGGCTCGGCCACCTCTACGGCAGAGTAAGAAACAGAGCACGCTGCTCGAGCTTTCTCTGGCTGCCCACCTCTACGGCAGAGTCAGAAACAGACACGCTGCTCGAGCTTTCTCTGGCAGCCCACCTCTACGGCAGAGTCAGAAACAGACACCCAGCTCGAGCTTTCTCTGGCCGCTCACCTCTTCGGCAGAGTCAGAAACAGACACCTGGCTTGAGCTTTCTCAGGCTCGGCCACCTCCACGGCAGAGTAAGAAACAGACACGCTGCTCGAGCTTTCTCTGGCTGCCCACCTCTACTGCAGAGTCAGAAACAGACACGCTGCTCGAGCTTTCTCTGGCCGCCCACCTCTACCGCAGAGTCAGAAACAGAAACGCAGCTCGAGCTTTCTCTGGCTCGGCCACCTCTACGGCAGAGTCAGAAACAGACACGCGGCTTGAGCTTTCTCTGGCCACCGACCTCTACGGCAGAGTCAGAAACAGACACGTGGCTCGAGCTTTCTCTGGTCACCCACCTCTACGGCAGAGTCAGAAACAGACACCCGGCTCGAGCTTTTTTTGGCCGCCCACCTCTACGGCAGAGTAAGAAACAGACACGCTGCTCGAGCTTTCTCTGGCTGCCCACCTCTACGGCAGAGTCAGAAACAGACACGCTGCTCGAGCTTTCTCTGGCCGCCCACCTCTATGGCAGAGTCAGAAACAGAGACGCGTCTCGAGCTTTCTCTAGCTCGCCCACCTCTACGGCAGACTCAGAAACAGACACCCGGCTCGAGCTTTCTCAGGCTCTGCCACCTCTACGGCAGGGTAAGAAACAGAGCACGCTGCTCGAGTTTTCTCTGGCTGCCCACCTTTACGGCAGAGTCAGAAACAGACACGCTGCTCGAGCTTTCTCTGGCCGCCCACCTCTATGGCAGAGTCAGAAACAGACACCCAGCTCGAGCTGTCTCTGGCCGCCCACCTCTTCGGCAGAGTCAGAAACAGACACCCGGCTCGAGCTTTCTCAGGCTCGGCCACCTCTACGGCAGAGTAAGAAACAGACACGCTGCTTGAGCTTTCTCTGGCTGCCCACCTCTACGGCAGAGTCAGAAACAGACACGCTGCTCGAGCTTTCTCTGGCCGCCCACCTCTACAGCAGAGTAAGAAAGAGACATGCTGCTCGAGCTTTCTCTGGCCGCCCACCTCTACGGCAGAGTAAGAAACAGACACGCTGCTCGAGCTTTCTCTGGCTGCCCACCTCTACGGCAGAGTAAGAAACAGACACGCTGCTCGAGCTTTCTCTGGCCGCCCACCTCTACGGCAGAGTCAGAAACAGACATGCGGCTCGAGCTTACTCTGGTCGCCCACCTGTTCCGCAATGTCAGAAAGAGACACATGGCTCGAGCTTTCTCTGGTCACCCACCTCTACAGTCACCTGTGCGAAGGGCATTCCACAGTGCTGCAGACAACACTGGTGCTGTGTTTTTATTAACTTTTGATCTGTTTGAGCTCGTAATGTGTTTTTGTTTTTGTTTATTTTAATTGCGGAAATATGCAGAATATGCAGAAGATAATGGATTATGTGGGCCCGGACACAAAATCGCATAATTCTAAGAGGTCGGCCTACGGGTCCTATTTTATTAAATTCTATATCTTGTTTCTATACAGCAAGAGCCATGTTTTGTGAATAGTTTTGTCGTTATTGTATCTATCTTGTTAGTATGTTGGCAATCTCCCAATGTATCTTTTTGAAAGTTTTCACGCGCCTTGTGTCTCCTCGCCCTGTTGTCTATTTCTGCATTCTCGAGAACAGGGGGAGTTTTATAGGCTACATTACGAGAGTGAAACAAGCCCTTGACGGTCTGGCCCTGGGAGGGAACATAGGCCTGGGCAGCATTTTATAAGGGGCCCCATTAGTAAAGAAGAGAGCTGAAAAATGAAAAATGAAAGATGCAGCTTGCTGCAGGCAATGTTTCATTTAACTTCAGTAAAATCAACAGCAAACACTGGCCCAGCAGATCATAAAACTGGTCCTCAAACAGCCAAAAACCGGGCACGCACTGCCTGATTGTCCTGTAGGCCAGTCCGACCATGGCGGGGGGGGGGGGGGTGGAGGGGGAGGGCCGAGGGCTGCAGAGTCCCCTCCGTGCCAGCCCAGGAGGGGGGAGAGGGGGCTGACTGTTGTCGTCAGCGGCCCCCACATGCGGGTTCCTCGTCACTGGAATATACATTTAGCTGGAAGAAGAGGCCACGCCGGGGTCAGGGGGTGTAAAACAAGTCCCTCCCTCGCCCAATCTAACTTCCTCCTTCGCCTTCCCTAGAAAAACGTTTTCACCCCAACTAAGGCGGACCGTGATAAAGCCTTCAGCCCCCACCCCCGCAGAGTCGGAGATAACATCTCGGCCTCCTCCTTTTAAACCCGCATGCTCCACACCGCTCACCACTGCATCCCAGCAGCTCACCAGCCCTCCACCCCACACTCTCCACCACTGCACGCCGGCAGCTCACACTGTCCACTGTTCACTCTGTAGCGTCTCTCTGCGCTGCGCAGCACTGTCCACTGCACGCCCTCTTCACACTGCCCAGCACTGCACACCTGTCACATCACTCTCCACTCCCCAGGACGCAGTCCGAGGGGCCCCAGAGGAGGCCTGAAGCCCTGCCCGCCGGCACCAGGCGCTGCTTCTGCACACGCACTGTGAGTGAACCTATTTCTAACCAGAAGGGACATTTATTTCGAGGAATTTAACACAAACTGTCAGATCTGCAGAGTCTATTGCTGGCCCGTAGGAGGAGGTTGAGTGACCGCCCCCGCACCTGAGAGACGCGTGAAAGGGGGGGGGTAAAGGTTCTCTGCCAGGTGCGTGGCACTCGTTCTGTAACAATGCGCCCCACAGTCCGTGCCAGGCGTGTGACCCCCCCCTCCCAGTCTGTGCAGTGTCCACCTTGCAGGCACAAGGGTGAGGGAAGAGGTCTGTGGCAGGTGCAGACAGGCTATGTGTGTGTGTGAAGGCCCCACCCAGTGCTTGCAGACGCAGGGAAGGTGTGTGTGCCCCCTAGTGAGTGCAGACGCAGGGAAGGTGTGTGTGTGGGTCAGGTGTGTGCCCCCCTAGTGTGTGCAGACATAGGGAAGGTGTTTGTGTGTGCCAGGTGTGTGCCCCTCCTAGTGTGTGCAGACATAGGGAAGGTGTGTGTGCCAGGTGTGCCCCCCAGTGTATGCAGACACAGGGGATGTGTGTATGCCAGGTGTGTGACCCCCCAGTGTGTGCAGACACAGGGAGGGGATTTCTGTGCCAGGTGTGTGACTCCCCTCCCAATGTGTGCAGACATAGGGAAGGTGTGTGTGTGTGCCAGGTGTGTGCCCCCAGTGTGTACAGACATAGGGAAGGTGTGTGTTTGTGTCAGGTGTGTGCCCCCAGTGTGTGCAGACACAGGGGATATGTGTGTGCCAGGTGTGTGACCCCTAGTGTGTGCAGACATAGGGGAGGCGTGTATGTGTGCCAGGTGTGTGCCCCCAGTGTATGCAGACACAGGGGATGTGTGTATGCCAGGTGTGTGACCCCCCCAGTGTGTGCAGACACTAGGAGGGGATTTCTGTGCCAGGTGTGTGACTCCCCTCCCAATGTGTGCAGACATAGGGAAGGTGAGTGTGTTCCAGCTGTGTGAACCTCCAGTAGGTGCAGATGCAGGGAGGGGATTTCTGTGCCAAGCATTTGTGTGACCCTCCCAATGTCTGCAGACATAGAGAGTGGATTTCTGTGCTCGGTGCAACCCTGCTCCTAGTGTATGGAGGCTCAGAAATGGCATTTGTGTGACCCCCCCAGTGTGTGCAGACATAGGGAAGGTGTGTGTGTGTGCCAGGTGTGTGCCCCCAGTGTGTGCAGACACAGGGGATATGTGTGTGCCAGGTGTGTGACCCCTAGTGTGTGCAGACATAGGGGAGGGGATTTATGTGCCAGGTGTGTGCCCCCGCAGTGTGTGCAGACACAGGGAGGGCATTTCTGTGCCAGGTGTGTGACTCCCCTCCCAATGTGTGCAGATATAGGGAAGGTGAGTGTGTTCCATCTGTGTGAACCTCCAGTATGTGCAGATGCAGGGAGGGGATTTCTGTGCCAACAATTTTTGTGACCCCCCCAATGTCTGCAGACACAGGGGGGTTATCTGTGCCACACGTGTGACCTCCCAATGTATGCAGGCATAGAGAGTGGATTTCTGTGCTAGGTGCAACCCTCCTCCTAGTGTATGGAGGCTCAGAATTGGAATTTGTGTGCCAGGTGTGTGACCCCCAGTGTGTGCAGACACACAGTGTGTATTCCAGATGGGAGACCATTCCAGTGTGTGCAGGCACAGAGAGTGTATGTGTATGTGCGCCAGGTATGTGACCCTACTCAGTGCGTCCAGACACATGGAGGGTGTTTCTGTGCCAGATGTGTGACCACCCTGTGTGTGCAGACAGAGAGAGTTGTGTTTGGCAAATTGTATTGTAATTGCATTTATATAGCGCTTATTAGCCCTGACGAAGAGCTTTTTCGTAAAGTAGCACACTACTCTGAAACTCAAAAGGATTAGGGGTGAATTAGTATTGTGAAATCTGAAATTAATTTGAGCAGAGGATAGGTTAGTCTGTTATTTGGATAGAGAAGGATAGTGGGGCGATAGAAGAGGGAACGTTTTGCATTTATATAGCGCTTACTACCATTAATGAGTTGTTGAAGCGCTTTTTGGCTAGTAGCATGCTACTCCGGAACCAAAAAAGGATTAGTGGTGAATTAGTCTAGGGAAATATGAAATTAGTTTGAGCGGTGGACATGTTAGTCTGTTATTTGGATTGAAAAGGATAGTGGAGGGATGGAAGAGGGTTTGCATTTATATAGCGCTTGCTACCCCTGATAAGGTGTTGAAGCACTTTTCGGAGGGTAGCACGCTACTCCGGAACCCAAAAAGGATTAGTGGTGAATTAGTGTATGGAGATATGAAATTAATTTGATTTGAGCAGTGGACATATTAGTCTTTTATTTGGATTGTAAAAAGAAAGTGGAGGGATAGAAGAGGGTTTGCATTTATATAGCGCTTGCTGCCCCTGATGATGTGTTGAAGCAATTTTCGGCGGGTAGCATGCTAATCCGGAACCCAAACAGGATTAGCGGGGAATTAGTATAGGGAAATATGAAATGAATTTGAGTGGTGGACATGTTAGTCTGTTATTTGGATTGAAAAGGAATAATGGAGTGATAAAAGAGGGAATTGTCTAGAAAGATTTTTTTGGGAGTTCATAGCAGTAGGAGGGGGTTTGGGATGAGTAAAGAGGAGGTGGAGGAGGAAGAGTCAGAAGCAGGGATTTAGAAAGGCTTGTTTTGGAGATTGGAGATCTGAATAGTAAAAGAGGTATGAGATGATGCAAGGAGGGGTAGAGGAGGGAAGAGTCTAGAAAGGGTTGTTTTGGGGATCATAGTAGTGGTATGGGGTTTGGGATGAATGGGAGAGTGGAGGTAGAGGATATATTGAGAGATGTATAGGGTGAGAAATAGGGTAGTGTATTGGAGAAAGTAGTAGAATGAGGTTTGAGATGAGTCAGAGTGGAGGTAGAGAATTTATTTCAAGACATATAGGGTGAGATATTGGGTAATGCATTGGATATGCTGAATTGGAAGCAAAGTAATAAATATAGAGATACATAAGTACATGGAAGGTATATATGCATAAGGAAGGTAATATAAGTTGCATTTAATAAACTCAGACTTTCAAGTGTTTCTGTACTTTAAATTAATTTATTAGTTTTTTGTGTGTGATTTAATAGTGAAGCAATTATAGATAAATAGTTATGATAAAAGATTTACTTATTTATGCAGTCACCTATAAAAATGTTAAACATAGAATAATGTAACTATAAGTAATATGTACATTTGTTAAGCAGAACTAACGAATATCTATATCTTTAAAGGCATAATTATTATGCACATTTATACAAGGCAGTACACATATGTAGGTATACATCTATAGTCCAAACAAATGCTTATATACAGAGGGCTAGCTGTATATTTATGTTTGAGTATAGTGGTTATGTGAGGAAGGGCCAACTCTTAAGTAGTCTTCTGAAAATAAGGTGGTTATCCGTGGATCTTATGTTTGGAGGTAAAGAGTTCCATAGTTTGGCAGCTTGAACAGAGAAGGATGTGCCACCCATGTTTTTTTAGGTCTCGCCTAGGCAGCGCTTGCGCTGTCTCTTCGAGACATGCTGTATTTAGGATATGTGCATGAAGCTCTACCTACTTCCCGCCCATCTTTTTAATTGGCTTCTGTCCCTTGCAAATGGTTGCTTTTCATTGGTCATTGGGCTTTGTAGTTTCTCATTAGTACCTCCCTGTCTCTTTTTGTAACTTCCCATGAGGACACCCCCATTACATGTGTTGTTACACCCTAGGTTTTAATTACAGACTCAAGGCACTATTTTCTTAAAGGCCTTCAAACAGGACACTCACTCAGTCCTAAACTAGGTTGGCAGTGGTTACTTTACTTGCTAGCACATCTCACATTTATATTAGACCGTCTTTAAATTTCCCTTCATCAGCTCCACATAGAGTACAACCTAATCTGGAATTATATAATAATTATTTTGTCACATTTCAAAGCTATTAATTGTATACATGGACATAGCTATTTGAATGTACTTGTGGTACTGTCTTGCATGCAATGCATTATGGGTAGGATGGATTTACTATATCTTCAAAGTTAATGCTGCTCACTAGGGACCTCTAGGTGCAGCTTGTGGTACTGCACCTACCACATCTCACTTATATTAGACGTTCTATAAATTTCCCTTCATCAGCTCCACATAGAGTACAACCTAATCTGGAATTAATATAATAATTATTTTGTCACATTTCAAAGCTACTTATTGTATTTACACTTTTTACTTATAGTCGTTGCTTATAAGAAGCAAGGCTGGCAGTAACTGCGCCTCTTCATAAGCTAGGACTATAAGCACAAAGTGGATGTTTAGGCTCCTGCCGCTTTGTTATCGCCTTATCGCCTTATCTTGACGATATCTACTTATTTACTAGTCATGCGACGCAACACGACACTGCTTGCCACGCACTTGATAGCACACAATTATGGCACAACACAGGCAGTCACCACCACCTTTACATTAATGTCAGCAATGTCTTTCAAAATGGTGGCAGAGCGCCTTTAACCCCTTGACCGCGATCAGAATTCCGCTCGTGTGCTGGACATTCCGATCGCGGGTGTGGTCGTGACGAGCTCAGCTCGTCATGCGCACAGCGCTACCGCGCAGCATGACGAGCTGAGCTCGTCACGCGCATCGAAGGGGTTAATATCTACTTTTTTGCTTTTCAAACATTGACGGCTTTGCACACTTTAACTTTAAAAATATAAAGTTAAAGTGCGGCATACCTCAAAGGCTACAAAAGCCTAAAAATAAAATGCTGAAAAATGTTCGAACTCTTACCTAAAGCCACTGGGTAATGGAATTTAAATATTAGGGCTTAAGAAAAGGGCGCGGTACCATGGACACCTAATAACAGCCTGTGGCACTGCACCCTTTCCTTAAGCACTAATATAGGAATTCCATTACGCAGTGGCTTTAGGAACGAGCAGCGCAAGCATTTGCCTTTGCGATAAGAAAAAAATTCCACTTAATAAAGGAAGAAATGCTTGTGCTTCTTCTTAAAAGCCACTGGGTAATGGAATGCCTATATTAGTGCTTCAGGAAAGGGTGCAGTGCCACAGGCTGTTACTAGGTGTCCATGGTACTGCGCCCTTTTCTTAAGCCCTAATATTTAAATTCCATTACCGATGGCTTTAGGAAAGAGTGCAAGCATTTGCCTGCATTTTATTTTGGCTTTTGTAACCTTTAGGATTAAAAAAAAAATCCACTTAATGAAGGAAGACATGATTGTGCTTCTTTCTAAAGCCACTGGGTAATGGGATTTAAATATCAAGGGGCTTATTTACAAGCCCCTTGCGCCACTTTTGCGCAATTTTTAACATGGGAAAAGTGACGTACGGGTAGCGCAAGGGGCTTGTAAATATGCCCCCAAGTCTTAAGAAAAGGATGCAGTACCACAGGCTGTTACTAGGGACACCTAGTAACAACCTGTGGTACTGCACCCTTTCTTTAAGTAATATTTAAATTCCATTAAATTCCATTACCAAGTGTTTTTAGGAAGGAGTTAGAGCATTTGCGATCATTTTATTTATGCTTTTGTAGTCTTTACAGTAAGAATTTGTTTTCCAAATTCCGCTTAATGAAGAAAGAAATGCTTGCGCTTCTTCCTAATGCCACTCGCTAGTGTAAATGAAATATCAGTTCTTAAGGAAAGGCTGCAGTACCACAGGTTGTTACTAGGTGTCTCATTTATACATAGAATGTGCAGACAAGATTCTTGTTATGTATAAAAAGAACAGTTTAATAATTCCTTAAGATAGGAACCAAGCAATACAAATCACATAATTCAATACATTTGCAACACTGGGACCTATGTTGCACAGAATGTACATGATTTGCGATTACTAGTTGAGCATGATTTCTCCACTGATATAATTATTTGAAGGCCGTAGATAATCAAAATCTTCGTACCAAAAACAGTTTTTTATGTGCTGTTTGCGCCCACTAGCTCATAGTTATCTGTAGGTAAATTACACTAAACACACTACAAATGATGCAAACCGTGGGGAGAGAAAACACGACTCTACTACTGTGAAAGAGTCTTGTTGTTTATGGTAAAGGGCAATAGGACTGGAAAACCACGATTTGCCACCCAGTTTGGGGTTAGGAATTATTGATATTTCGAAACTTGAATGTCCGGTGATTAAAAGGTGCTTGTGAGTCTAGGTCGGCTGCTCCGCTTCCACTGGAGGACAGATCTTATTACTGAGGGCAGCAGACTGGTGTGAAATGTGTGTCCGCTGGTAAAGAGTGGAGGCACACGGACCACACAAGACTAGATTTGGCTCGAGCACAAGCCAGCCGGGCTTTGGGCCTCCGTTCAGTAAGACAGGAGATCCGCAAGTTAGACTTGGAACTCTTCTTGCTGCTACCGGGGTCAGTGAGGGGGTAAGGGGCCTGCTCACATGCTACCAGGACTGCTGCCAGTGGCTGCTGAGAAAAGGGCGTGTTGGGGTCCTCATTAAGGTGAAGGAAGCAAGCACAGATTGACACAGGAAGGGAGGTGATCGCCAGGCAGAATCACCGCTCGACTCCTCTGCACATGCTGTTTGATCTTGGACAGCCCGACTCCTGTCTAGGGTGAGGACTGCAGAGGAGTTTCTTGGCAGTCGTGCTGATGTCTGCTCTCTTTTGGTTTGCTCAGCACCTCAATTCGGACAAGTTCTTTGGCAGCAGCGCTTCAGCAGGGTGTTAGGCTTAATCCAAATTTAGGGGCAGATTTACAAGCCCCTTGCTGCCACTTTTGCGTCACTTTTAACATGGGAAAAGTGACGCAAAAGTGTCGCAAGGGGCTTGTAAATCTGCCCCTTAGAGTCAATGGGCAGTATTCTGCGCCATGTTCAGGAAACATTGGAGCAAAGTGCAGCTGCCTGAGTGGCCCTGCAATTATAAAGTACTGCTAATGTGATGCCTATGTTTATCAGGGCCTGCCTGCCTGCCCTGACTTTCTCTCTGTTTGAAGGAAAACCAATAAAAACATTTTTAAAAAAGCATTTTCAATGCAATAGGTCTCGCATTAGTGAAACTTTGAGCTGTTGACGTTGTAAATGATGTTTCTTTTTTTTTTATTAAAAAATATCCCAGCAGTAGCATAAGTAAAGAAAAAAAATTCCACTATGCAAGGAAAGGGTGCAGAACCACAGGCTGTTACTAGGTAACCCTGGGCATAATACTTTGCTACGCTCACGTCGCATGCAAAGTTTGTGCTACTACGCACTACGCAAATTGCACGTAGTAGAATAAAAAACTGTGCTAATTGACATAGCGTAGCAGCAGTATAATAAACACCTACAAATGCTTTGATAAAGCAATTTTCTATGCTAAAATGCATATAACCAATTCACAAAAATGAACTTTGACAATAAAATATCAAGCAATGAGAGAGGTGAGGATTTTGGGGTCCCCCCTAACCTCGGGGGAGGACCAAGCAGATGCCTTGAACACAAAAAGCATATCATGTGAACGATTCAGACGATTCAGTGGTGGTCCCTTCCTCCTAGGACCACCCCAAGCACAGTTATGGGCAAAAATACAATCCCAACCAAAGGCCCTGCAAAGCATTATGGGATGAGATTAGCAGTGGGCAGTGAATATTATAGTCAATGTTCCCTCTAATTTTTTTCCTCTGTGTGCGGCAGTGTGAGGTCTCTGTGCGCTCCAGCCACGGCAATGTGCGCCAAGGACCCAACCGCGTGTGTGGGTGCAGCGACAGGGGTTCTGACACTGGGGTTCCTGCTTGATTGTGCAGATAAATGACCTAGGTACTGGAACGGAGGAGGCCTGTTTGATGGGGCAGGCAGGGCCGGACTGGGAACCCAAAGTAGCCCTGGCAATTTTGCTGCACCGGCTCCCACCCACCAGGGTTGGGGTGGAGGGGGCAGGCAAGTGTCAAGCACTACTGCTGAAAGCTGGTCCCCAGCACTGGTGCTTTTGTTACTGAGGGCCCATATTGCAGCATCGCTGCAAAACTGCCCCAGTAACAAAACTGGCCCCCACTGCTCCAAAACTGACCCCCACCCTTCCAGCCTCGCAGGCAAACGCCTGATGCCTGCTAAGGCCAGTCCAGCCAGGGGGTGGTCTTCGTGTTGGTGACTGCCGTGCCTAACAAAAAATAAAAAATGTGCCCTCATGTAATGCAACTGGTGCTATGTAAAGCGCTCTGATACCCGATTCGGGTCAAGTTCGCGCTTAATAAAACTCTGTAAAATAAAATAATGGTTGTGTCATGTTCGAAATGAGAAAGTGCAGAGCATCTGCAACCACAACAAAGCTACACAATCTTCCCGCAGCCACGCTCTATTAACAAAAGGCATGCAGAAAGTCCAGAAGCAGGACGTGTGCTTTCAGAATCACTAGCATATATTAGTGATTGTAAAAGCACACGTTAATTTTAGGCTTGCTGCATGCCTTTTGTTAATAGAGGGCGGCAGATTGCGTGCCTTTTTGAAAGTTATCATGTTAATTGCAGAGCCCGACATACTAATACACGGGGCTGCATTTAACATGAAAACTTTCAAAAGGCACACAATCTGCTGCGCTCTATTAACAAAGGCGTGCAGCAAGCCTAAAAGCACGACGTGTGCTTTACACGTCGTTCTTTTATTGTATTGTATTATAATTGCATTTATCTAGCGCTTACTACCCCTGACGAGGCGTCTAAGCGCGTTTTCGGCGAGTAGCACGCTACTCCGGGACCCATAAAGGAATTTGTGTTGAATTAGTATAGTGCAATATGAAAGTAATTTAAGTGGTGGATAGGTTAGTCAGTTATTTGGATTCAGAAGGATAGCAGAAGGATAGAAGAGGAAAAAAGGTTTGTATTTATATAGCGCTTGTTACCCCTGATGGGGTATTGAAGAGCTTTTTCTTGCGAGTAGCACGCTACTCCGGAAACCCATAAAGGATTAGTGGTGAATTAGTATAGTGAAATATGAAAGTAGTTTGAGTGGTGGATATGTTATTCAGTTATTTGGATTGAGAAGGGTTGGGAGGGGTTGAAAGGGAAAAAGGTTTGCATTTATATAGCGCTTGTAACCCTGATGGGTGTTGAAGTGATTTATTGGCGAGTAGCCCGCTACTCTGGAACCCATAAAGGATTAGTGGTGAATTAGTATAGTGGAATATGAAATTTGAATGGATGAAGAGGGCCGGATTAATGAGGCCCCTACAACTAAATACATTATCTATCTTGTAGTGCATTAAACACATAGTATTAAAAACAAATGGTCTTGGCAAACAGCAGACACAAAAATAATTATTTCATGGTAAATCTTGTACGGCTGTAACTGAGAAACCCATGGCTTCCTACCATCAGTGTTTGCCAGGTGCGGCATTACCAGTTAAAATAGTGAAACGCTCACAATGAGGCCCTAAACGCTTGAATGCGATTACAAGCCTCTCTCCTATCCTTTCGCTAACAGCCCACATGTTGAAGCTCCACAGCAAGAGAATGGAAGGAAGCGTCATACCCAAAAATGAATAACATAACTTAGACTAATGTCTCTCTAGTAATTGATGCTGCCTCCCTTGATAGTACGTACTGGGAGGAACATCCTGCCATCCTTCCTCTATGGTGGCAGCATTATGCACCCTAGTCAAGTGACACGTCAGAAAACCCCTCCCCTTAACTTTGAGTTTGGCTTTATAAGGAAGGATTCTTACAATCTCGCAAATGCACATTTTTGTGGAAGCCAAGTAACTCTTGCTGTGGTTATCTACCGTCCTCTTCACTTCTTCTGTCCACCAGATCTCCTCCATACACCCTCACCTCACTTCCTTACCTATTCCTCTTCGGAAATCTCTCTCCACTCTCCAAAATCTATACCGTCTTTAATGCTCCTGTTAAGACTTCCTCTCTTCCTACCACTCATCTATTTATCCTCCACTTAGCGCCCCCGTCCTCATCCCAGTGTCAAACGCTTAACACAATCCGCTCACCATCCCCACTAAGGCCACTAGGGCTTTATGCTCAAATCTCCGCTTTCTCGTAACTCAACTTTCTTGCTGACATCCATTTTTCAGACGCCTGCAGTCGACACTGCTCCACCTGTTACCCCGTCTTTTATAATCTCTTCTTAATTTTCCTCCTCCTTACCCACCTGCTATACTCTTTCAGTGCTTACTTTAAGGGCCACCCTTGCCTCCCTTCTGGCTCCTTCCCCACGGTACACTTTTCTTCCTCTCCGAGCTACCTTACGTCTTTCCCTACATACCACTGAGCTCATTCCCCTCCAATGCCCATTGTCCAGCTCCCCAGCCACAACATGTTAACGTGTCCCTTTACGTTCACGCCTCTTACGAGTTTCTCTACTGTCCCTTCTATTCCATGTTTCTACGTCCAAAGCAACACCAACTAAAAAGTCATCCAAAGCGAGTTCCAATGAGGCGACCTAGAACTACAGCTCCCAGAAACCACCTGGTGGTGAAATGAAATGACCACAGCTGCCCTAGAGACAAATAATCACCCGGATTCTGCCGTCCCTCTGGATCATCTCCCCTCCTCCTTTCCATCGCTCATGCTTGTGCTTGCTGCATTTATTTTCTTAATGGAGCACGCTGCGGGCTGATTGTGGGCCATTGTGAAAATATTTATGTTAATTGCAGCACCGTCATGCGCTGCAATTAACATAAATAGTTTCACAATGGCTCACAATCAGCCCGCAGCCGTGCTCCATTAAAAAAGACATGCATCAAGTCCAAAAAACGACGTGTAAAGCACATGTCGTGCTTTTGGACTTGCTGCATTTCTTCTCTTAAAGGAGCACGGCTGCGGGCTGATTGTGGGCCATTGTGAAAATATTTGTTAATTGCAGCGCATGACGGTGCTGCAATTAACAAATATTTTCACAAAGGCCCACCAACAGCCCCCAGCCGTGCTTCAGTAAGGAGGAAATACAGCAAGTGCAGGAGCCACAGCAACCAGGAAATTACAATTTTTCGCGCCGCTCGCGTTATAAAAGCGGCGGCGCGAATGCTCTCCCGGGATGTGCTGTGGGTGCGCGCTCCACACGCAGCACTGCGCGCTCGGGGGAACAGATGTGCGCGCGCGCACGTTACTGGGAACACTGGTCTGGACCAATGTTCCCTCTAATTTTTTTCCTCTGTGTGCGGCAGTGTGAGGTCTCTGTGCGCTCCAGCCACGGCAATGTGCGCCAAGGACCCAACCGCGTGTGTGGGTGCAGCGACAGGGGTTCTGACACTGGGGTTCCTGCTTGATTGTGCAGATAAATGACCTAGGTACTGGAACGGAGGAGGCCTGTTTGATGGGGCAGGCAGGGCCGGACTGGGAACCCAAAGTAGCCCTGGCAATTTTGCTGCACCGGCTCCCACCCACCAGGGTTGGGGTGGAGGGGGCAGGCAAGTGTCAAGCACTACTGCTGAAAGCTGGTCCCCAGCACTGGTGCTTTTGTTACTGAGGGCCCATATTGCAGCATCGCTGCAAAACTGCCCCAGTAACAAAACTGGCCCCCACTGCTCCAAAACTGACCCCCACCCTTCCAGCCTCGCAGGCAAACGCCTGATGCCTGCTAAGGCCAGTCCAGCCAGGGGGTGGTCTTCGTGTTGGTGACTGCCGTGCCTAACAAAAAATAAAAAATGTGCCCTCATGTAATGCAACTGGTGCTATGTAAAGCGCTCTGATACCCGATTCGGGTCAAGTTCGCGCTTAATAAAACTCTGTAAAATAAAATAATGGTTGTGTCATGTTCGAAATGAGAAAGTGCAGAGCATCTGCAACCACAACAAAGCTACACAATCTTCCCGCAGCCACGCTCTATTAACAAAAGGCATGCAGAAAGTCCAGAAGCAGGACGTGTGCTTTCAGAATCACTAGCATATATTAGTGATTGTAAAAGCACACGTTAATTTTAGGCTTGCTGCATGCCTTTGTTAATAGAGGGCGGCAGATTGCGTGCCTTTTGAAAGTTATCATGTTAATTGCAGAGCCCGACATACTAATACACGGGGCTGCATTTAACATGAAAACTTTCAAAAAGGCACACAATCTGCTGCGCTCTATTAACAAAAGGCGTGCAGCAAGCCTAAAAGCACGACGTGTGCTTTACACGTCGTTCTTTTTTATTGTATTGTATTATAATTGCATTTATCTAGCGCTTACTACCCCTGACGAGGCGTCTAAGCGCGTTTTCGGCGAGTAGCACGCTACTCCGGGACCCATAAAGGAATTTGTGTTGAATTAGTATAGTGCAATATGAAAGTAATTTAAGTGGTGGATAGGTTAGTCAGTTATTTGGATTCAGAAGGATAGCAGAAGGATAGAAGAGGAAAAAAGGTTTGTATTTATATAGCGCTTGTTACCCCTGATGGGGTATTGAAGAGCTTTTTCTTGCGAGTAGCACGCTACTCCGGAAACCCATAAAGGATTAGTGGTGAATTAGTATAGTGAAATATGAAAGTAGTTTGAGTGGTGGATATGTTATTCAGTTATTTGGATTGAGAAGGGTTGGGAGGGGTTGAAAGGGAAAAAGGTTTGCATTTATATAGCGCTTGTAACCCTGATGGGTGTTGAAGTGATTTATTGGCGAGTAGCCCGCTACTCTGGAACCCATAAAGGATTAGTGGTGAATTAGTATAGTGGAATATGAAATTTGAATGGATGAAGAGGGCCGGATTAATGAGGCCCCTACAACTAAATACATTATCTATCTTGTAGTGCATTAAACACATAGTATTAAAAACAAATGGTCTTGGCAAACAGCAGACACAAAAATAATTATTTCATGGTAAATCTTGTACGGCTGTAACTGAGAAACCCATGGCTTCCTACCATCAGTGTTTGCCAGGTGCGGCATTACCAGTTAAAATAGTGAAACGCTCACAATGAGGCCCTAAACGCTTGAATGCGATTACAAGCCTCTCTCCTATCCTTTCGCTAACAGCCCACATGTTGAAGCTCCACAGCAAGAGAATGGAAGGAAGCGTCATACCCAAAAATGAATAACATAACTTAGACTAATGTCTCTCTAGTAATTGATGCTGCCTCCCTTGATAGTACGTACTGGGAGGAACATCCTGCCATCCTTCCTCTATGGTGGCAGCATTATGCACCCTAGTCAAGTGACACGTCAGAAAACCCCCTCCCCTTAACTTTGAGTTTGGCTTTATAAGGAAGGATTCTTACAATCTCGCAAATGCACATTTTTGTGGAAGCCAAGTAACTCTTGCTGTGGTTATCTACCGTCCTCTTCACTTCTTCTGTCCACCAGATCTCCTCCATACACCCTCACCTCACTTCCTTACCTATTCCTCTTCGGAAATCTCTCTCCACTCTCCAAAATCTATACCGTCTTTAATGCTCCTGTTAAGACTTCCTCTCTTCCTACCACTCATCTATTTATCCTCCACTTAGCGCCCCGTCCTCATCCCAGTGTCAAACGCTTAACACAATCCGCTCACCATCCCCACTAAGGCCACTAGGGCTTTATGCTCAAATCTCCGCTTTCTCGTAACTCAACTTTCTTGCTGACATCCATTTTTTCAGACGCCTGCAGTCGACACTGCTCCACCTGTTACCCCGTCTTTTATAATCTCTTCTTAATTTTCCTCCTCCTTACCCACCTGCTATACTCTTTCAGTGCTTCCTTTAAGGGCCACCCTTGCCTCCCTTCTGGCTCCTTCCCCACGGTACACTTTTCTTCCTCTCCGAGCTACCTTACGTCTTTCCCTACATACCACTGAGCTCATTCCCCTCCAATGCCCATTGTCCAGCTCCCCAGCCACAACATGTTAACGTGTCCCTTTACGTTCACGCCTCTTACGAGTTTCTCTACTGTCCCTTCTATTCCATGTTTCTACGTCCAAAGCAACACCAACTAAAAGTCATCCAAAGCGAGTTCCAATGAGGCGACCTAGAACTACAGCTCCCAGAAACCACCTGGTGGTGAAATGAAATGACCACAGCTGCCCTAGAGACAAATAATCACCCGGATTCTGCCGTCCCTCTGGATCATCTCCCCTCCTCCTTTCCATCGCTCATGCTTGTGCTTGCTGCATTTATTTTCTTAATGGAGCACGCTGCGGGCTGATTGTGGGCCATTGTGAAAATATTTATGTTAATTGCAGCACCGTCATGCGCTGCAATTAACATAAATAGTTTCACAATGGCCCACAATCAGCCCGCAGCCGTGCTCCATTAAAAAGACATGCATCAAGTCCAAAAACGACGTGTAAAGCACATGTCGTGCTTTTGGACTTGCTGCATTTCTTCTCTTAAAGGAGCACGGCTGCGGGCTGATTGTGGGCCATTGTGAAAATATTTGTTAATTGCAGCGCATGACGGTGCTGCAATTAACAAATATTTTCACAAAGGCCCACCAACAGCCCCCAGCCGTGCTTCAGTAAGGAGGAAATACAGCAAGTGCAGGAGCCACAGCAACCAGGAAATTACAATTTTTCGCGCCGCTCGCGTTATAAAAGCGGCGGCGCGAATGCTCTCCCGGGATGTGCTGTGGGTGCGCGCTCCACACGCAGCACTGCGCGCTCGGGGAACAGATGTGCGCGCGCGTGCGCGGGCGCGCACGTTACTGGGAACACTGATTATAGTGTCCAATATCAAAATAATTCTACAAAGAGCTGCAGTTCAACTAGTCGTTACTAGATGTCCCTCACGAGTCAAATGCAAAAGCATTGAAATTATTAATACATCAAGCTGCAGTTCCACTAGTCGTTACTAGATGTCCCTCACGAGTCAAATGCAAAAGCATTGAAACCCTTTCATGAAGCTTTTGCATTTGACTCGTGAGGGACATCTAGTAACGACTAGTGGAACTGCAGCTCTTTGTAGAATTATTTTGATATTGGATACTATAATATTCACTGCCCACTGCTAATCTCGTCCCATAATGCTTTGCAGGGCCTTTGGTTGGGATTGTATTTTTGCCAATAACTGTGCTTGGAGTGGTCCTAAGAGGATGGGACCACCACTGAATCGTTCAAAAGATGTGCTTTTTGTTTTCTAGGCATCTGCTTGGTTCTCTCCCTAGGTTAGGAGGATCCCAAAATCATCACTTCTCTCACTGCTTGTTAATTTATCGTTTTCGCTTTTGTGAAATGACTATATGCATTTTTAGCATATAAAGACAGAGATATTTATTTTATCTTAACTTGCACTGTGCAAGATGCCTTTGGCAATTATTGTACAGTGCAGTCAAGTACACAGCTACGCACTACGCAATTTGCATAGCTACGTGTAGTTCAAAATGTACTTCACGTAGCTACATGAAGTGCTACTACGCAAACTACGCTCATAAGTGTCCCTGTGGAGTTGTAAAAGGATCTGTTATAGACACATAAGGTACTTATGCAATTATATATATATATATATATATTCACTGAAAAAACCATAGGTTTCAGGGACATTATAGTTAGAAATTAGCATTTAAAAAACCTTAGAAATTCACTGAAAAAACCACAGGTTTCAGGGACGTTATAGTTAGTTGGACATTTCACTCGTACAAAACCAGAGAAATTCGTCCGTTATAGTTAGTTCAGCTAACTATAACTCACGCCCCCGCAATGCACTGCTGATGACGTCACATATTACATCATTCATGACATGGTCAGTGACATCACTGATGACATCACTGATGACATCATCCACGTGATAATCTGATGCACCTCCTCACACCCTAATATAACCGTTGATACACCCACTCTAACATGCAGACTACCATTTGCGAAACCATAGACACACCAATACCAGTTACTACATACCCACTCACTGATTCCTAGGTCTACACACATGTCCACTCATTCATCCATACAGTTACTCATACATGCAGTCACTCATCAATACAGCACTATCATATGCACTCATACACCTATACAGACACTCACACACCACCACTCACCCATAGAGTTACTCACACACCTAGTCAGTCATGCAAAGAATCAATCACAATCCCATTTACTCACCTATACAGTTATACACACACCACTTCACTTATTCATACAGCTACTAACACATACTTACTCTCTTCTACAATCACTGACACAAGCACACACTCATCCATACAGCCACTCTCACAATAACTCACTCTCACATATAGTCATTTATATACTCCAACACTCACATATACTGCCTTTCACATATGTAGTTACTCACACATGTACCACTGAGACATCCATTCACTTACCAACACACCCATACACACACTCACCCACCCATACAGCCCTTCACAGATGCACTCTTGAACCCATACACCCAGTGAATCACCTACTCACACATCTATGCACAGTCACACCCCCCCCACCCACCCACAGAGACACTCAGGCACCCATACAGATTCTCAGGCAACCAATCAATAACCCATATAGACACTCATGTAGCTACTCACCAACCCATGCAGCCGCTTACACACCAACTGACAGACTAATACAGACATTCACACAGTTTAGTCACTAACCCGTGCATTTAGTAAGACACGATTAATCACTCACTTATACAGTCAGTCACGCACCTATTAAATCATCCATTCAGACACTTATACACCCACTCATTCTTCAATACACCTATATATATATATAAAACATATTTAAACTTTACAGAAACACATAGCCACTGGATGACGTCATCAGTGATGTCATCAGTGTTGTCATTTGAGATGTCATAGGTGATGTCATCAGTGATGTCACTGACCATGTCATGAATGATGTAATATGTGACGTCATCAGCAGTGCATTGTGGGGACGCGAGTTATAGTTAGCTGAACTAACTATAACGGCCGAATTTCTCTGGTTTTGTATGAGTGAAATGTCCAACTAACTATAACGTCCCTGAAACCTGTGGTTTTTTCAGTGAATTTCTAAGGTTTTTTTAAATGCTAATTTCTAACTATAACGTCCCTGAAACCTATGGTTTTTTCAGTGAATTTCGATGGTTTTTTAAATGCTAATTTCTAACTTTGCCTACAGAGGTAGGACATGTGCAGAAAGAGGAAGAAAGGTGCAGAAAGAAGCAAGAGAAATGCAGAAAGAGGAAACAGAAGTCCAGAAAGACGAAGAAAGGTGCAGAAAGAAGCAAGAGATGTGCACAAAGAACCAACAGAGGAGCAGAAAGAGGCCTTGTTGCAAAGTCATCCTGTGCCCCCAACTTTTTGCTGACAGGTACTGGTGGTAACTGACTCTGACTAATCAGACCCGGAGCGAGTGCTATGCTGAAAAACACTTAGAATACGGTGAAAACACCTACATACACTAGAATACACTATGGGTTGGGGTTACCCCTGTGATTTTCATGACCTCCCCTGTACAGCCCTAGTACATAATAGGGCAGGGGGATTAAAACTACCTCTAACTAAGAGGTGCAGAAAGAGGGAAGTGCAGAAAGAAGCAACAGAGGTGCCGAAAGAGGCAAGAGAGTTGCAAAATAAAAGCAAGTGAAGTGCAGAAAGAGGCAAAAGAGGTACATAAAGAGACAACAGGGGTGCAGAAAGAAGCAAGACAGGTGCAGAAAGAAGCATGGAAAGTGCAGAATGAAGCAACAGGGGTGCAGAAAGAGGCAAGAGAAGTGTAGAAAGGAGCCAGTGAGGTGCAGAAAGAGCCAACAGAGGTGCAAAAAGAGGCAAGAGAGGTGCAGAAACAGGCAAGAGAGGTGCACAAAGAGGCAAGAGAATTGCTGAAAGAAGCAACAGAGGTGTAGAAAGAAGCAAGAAAAGTGCAGAAAGAGGCAAGTGAGATGCAAAAACAGGCAGGAAAGGTACAGAAAGAGGGAAGACGAGTGCAGAAAGAGACAACAGGGGTGCAGAAAGAAGCAAATGAGGTGCAGAAAGAGGCAACAGACGTGCAGAAAGATGGAAGAGAACTGCAGAAAAAGGCAAGAAAAGTGCAGAAAGAGGCAAAAGAGGTACATAAAGAGAAAACAGGGGTGCAGAAAGAAGCAAGACAGGTGCAGAAAGAAGCATGGAAAGTGCAGAATGAAGCAATAGGGGTGCAGAAAGAGGCAAGAGAAGTATAGAAAGGAGCAAGTGAGGTGCAGAAAGAGCCAACAGAGGTGCAAAAAGAGGCAAGCGAGGTGCAGAAACAGGCAAGAGAAGTGCAGAAAGAGGCAAGAGAATTGCTGTAAGAAGCAACAGAGTAGTAGAAAGAAGCAAGAAAAGTGCAGAAAGAGGGAAGAGAGGTGCAGAAAAAGGCAAGAAAAGTGCAGAAAGAGGCAAAAGAGGTACATAAAGAGACAACAGGGGTGCCGAAAGAAGCATGACAGGTGCAGAAAGAAGCATGGAAAGTGCAGAATGAAGGAACAGCGGTGCAGAAAGAGGCAAGAGAGGTGCTCAAAGAGGCGAGAGAGTTACAGAAAGAGGCAATTGAAGTGCAGAAGGAGGAAAGAGAACTGCAGAAAGAGGCAATAGAGGTGCAGAAAGAGGCAAGTGAGATGCAAAAACAGGCAGGAAAGATACAGAAAGAGGGAAGACGAGTGCAGAAAGAGACAACAGGGGTGCAGAAAGAAACAAATGAGGTGCAGAAAGAGGCAACAGACGTGCAGAAAGAGGGAAGAGAGGTGCAGAAAAAGGCAAGAAAAAAAGTGCAGAAAGAGGCAAAAGAGGTACATAAAGAGACAACAAGGGTGCAGAAAGAAGCAAGACAGGTGCAGAAAGAAGCATGGAAAGTGCAGAATGAAGCAACAGGGGTGCAGAAAGAGGCAAGAGAAGTGTAGAAAGGAGCAAGTGAGGTGCAGAAAGAGCCAACAGAGGTGCAAAAGAGGCAAAGAGAGGTGCAGAAAAAGGCAAGAGAAGTGCAGAAAGAGGCAAGAGAATTGCTGAAAGAAGCAACAGAGGTGTAGAAAGCAGCAAGAAAAGTGCAGAAAGAGGCAAGTGAGATGCAAAAACAGGCAGGAAAGGTACAGAAAGAGGGAAGATGAGTGCAGAAAGAGACAACAGGGGTGCAGAAAGAAGCAAATGAGGTGCAGAAAGAGGCAACAGACGTGCAGAAAGAGGGAAGAGAGGTGCAGAAAAAGGCAAGAAAAGTGCAGAAAGAGGGAAGAGAGGTGCAGAAAAGGCAAGAAAAGTGCAGAAAGAGGCAAGACAGGTGCAGAAAGAAGCATGGAAAGTGCAGAATGAAGTAACAGGGGTGCAGAAAGAGGCAAGAGAAGTGTAGAAAGGAGTAAGTGAGGTGCAGAAAGAGCCAACAGAGGTGCAAAAAGAGGCAAGAGAGGTGCAGAAACAGGCAAGAGAAGTGCACAAAGAGGCAAGAGAATTGCTGAAAGAAGCAACAGAGGTGTAGAAAGAAGCAAGAAAAGTGCAGAAAGATGCAAGTGAGATGCAAAAACAGGCAGGAAAGGTACAGAAAGAGGGAAGACGAGTGCAGAAAGAGACAACAGGGGTGCAGAAAGAAGCAAATGAGGTGCAGAAAGAGGCAACAGACGTGCAGAAAGAAGCAAGACAGGTGCTGAAAGAAGCATGGAAAGTGCAGAATGAAGCAACAGGGGTGCAGAAAGAGGCAAGAGAAGTGTAGAAAGGAGCAAAAGAGGTACAGAAAGAGACAACAGGGGTACAGAAAGAAGCAAGACAGGTGCAGAAAGAAGCATGGAAAGTGCAGAATGAAGCAACAGGGGTGCAGAAAGAGGCAAGAGAGGTACACAAAGAGGCGAGAGAGTTACAGAAAAAGGCAAGTGAAATGCAGAAGGAGGCAAGAGAACTGCAGAAAGAGGCAGTAGCGGTGCAGAAAGAGGGAAGTGAGATGTAAAAACAAGCAGGAAAGGTACAGAAAGAGGGAAGACGAGTGCAGAAAGAGACAACAAGGGTGCAGAAAGAAGCAAATGAGGTGCAGAAAGAGGCAACAGACGTGCAGAAAGAGGGAAGAGAACTGCAGAAAAAGGCAAGAAAAGTGCAGAAAGAAGCAAGACAGTTGCAGAAAGAAGCATGGAAAGTGCAGAATGAAGCAACAGGGGTGCAGAAAGAGGCAAGAGAAGTATAGAAAGGAGCAAGTGAGGTGCAGAAAGAGCCAACAGAGGAGCAAAAAGAGGCAAGAGAGGTGCAGAAACAGGCAAGACAAGTGCACAAAGAGGCAAGAGAATTGCTGAAAGAAGCAACAGAGGTGTAGAAAGAAGCAAGGAAAGTGCAGAAAGAGGCAAGTGAGATGCAAAAACAGGCAGGAAAGGTACAGAAAGTGGGAAGGTGAGTGCAGAAAGAGACAACAGGGGTGCAGAAAGAAGCAATGAGGTGCAGAAAGATGCAACAGACATGCAGAAAGAGGGGAGAGAACTGCAGAAAAAGGCAAGAAAAGTGCAGAAAGAGGCAAAAGAGGTACATAAAGAGACAACAGGGGTGCAGAAAGAAGCAAGACAGGTGCAGAAAGAAGCATGGAAAGTGCAGAATGAAGCAACAGGGATGCAGAAAGAGGCAAGAGAGGTGCACAAAGAGGCAAGAGAGTTACAGAAAGAGGCAAGTGAAGTGCAGAAGGAGGCAAGAGAACTGCAGAAAGAGGCAATAGAGGTGCGGGAAGAGGCAAGCGAGATGCAAAAACAGGCAGGAAAGGTACAGAAAGAGGGAAGACGAGTGCAGAAAGAGACAACAAGGGTGCAGAAAGAAGCAAATGAGGTGCAGAAAGAAGCATGGAACGTGCAGAAAGAGCCAACAGAGGTGCAAAAAGAGGCAAGAGAGGTGCAGAAACAGGCAAGAGAAGTGCACAAAGAGGCAAGAGAATTGCTGAAAGAAGCAACAGAGGTGTAGAAAGAAGCAAGAAAAGTGCAGAAAGAGGCAAGTGAGATGCAAAAACAGGCAGGAAAGGTACAGAAAGAGGGAAGATGAGTGCAGAAAGAGACAACAGGGGTGCAGAAAGAAGCAAATGAGGTGCAGAAAGAGGCAACAGACGTGCAGAAAGAGGGAAGAGACGTGCAGAAAAAGGCAAGAAAAGTGCAGAAAGAGGGAAGAGAGGTGCAGAAAAAGGCAAGAAAAGTGCAGAAAGAGGCAAGACAGGTGCAGAAAGAAGCATGGAAAGTGCAGAATGAAGTAACAGGGGTGCAGAAAGAGGCAAGAGAAGTGTAGAAAGGAGTAAGTGAGGTGCAGAAAGAGCCAACAGAGGTGCAAAAAGAGGCAAGAGAGGTGCAGAAACAGGCAAGAGAAGTGCACAAAGAGGCAAGAGAATTGCTGAAAGAAGCAACAGAGGTGTAGAAAGAAGCAAGAAAAGTGCAGAAAGATGCAAGTGAGATGCAAAAACAGGCAGGAAAGGTACAGAAAGAGGGACGACGAGTGCAGAAAGAGACAACAGGGGTGCAGAAAGAAGCAAATGAGGTGCAGAAAGAGGCAACAGACGTGCAGAAAGAAGCAAGACAGGTGCTGAAAGAAGCATGGAAAGTGCAGAATGAAGCAACAGGGGTGCAGAAAGAGGCAAGAGAAGTGTAGAAAGGAGCAAAAGAGGTACATAAAGAGACAACAGGGGTACAGAAAGAAGCAAGACAGGTGCAGAAAGAAGCATGGAAAGTGCAGAATGAAGCAACAGGGGTGCAGAAAGAGGCAAGAGAGGTGCACAAAGAGGTGAGAGAGTTACAGAAAAAGGCAAGTAAAATGCAGAAGGAGGCAAGAGAACTGCAGAAAGAGGCAGTAGAGGTGCAGAAAGAGGGAAGTGAGATGTAAAAACAAGCAGGAAAGGTACAGAAAGAGGGAAGACGAGTGCAGAAAGAGACAACAAGGGTGCAGAAAGAAGCAAATGAGGTGCAGAAAGAGGCAACAGACGTGCAGAAAGAGGGAAGAGAACTGCAGAAAAAGGCACGAAAAGTGCAGAAAGAAGCAAGACAGGTGCAGAAAGAAGCATGGAAAGTGCAGAATGAAGCAACAGGGGTGCAGAAAGAGGCAAGAGAAGTATAGAAAGGAGCAAGTGAGGTGCAGAAAGAGCCAACAGAGGAGCAAAAAGAGGCAAGAGAGGTGCAGAAACAGGCAAGACAAGTGCACAAAGAGGCAAGAGAATTGCTGAAAGAAGAAACAGAGGTGTAGAAAGAAGCAAGAAAAGTGCAGAAAGATTCAAGTGAGATGCAAAACTAGGCAGGAAAGGTACAGAAAGTGGGAAGGTGAGTGCAGAAAGAGACAACAGGGGTGCAGAAAGAAGCAATGAGGTGCAGAAAGATGCAACAGACATGCAGAAAGAGGGGAGAGAACTGCAGAAAAAGGCAAGAAAAGTGCAGAAAGAAGCAAAAGAGGTACATAAAGAGACAACAGGGGTGCAGAAAGAAGCAAGACAGGTGCAGAAAGAAGCATGGAAAGTGCAGAATGAAGCAACAGGGATGCAGAAAGAGGCAAGAGAGGTGCACAAAGAGGCAAGAGAACTGCAGAAAGAGGCAATAGAGGTGCAGGAAGAGGCAAGCGAGATGCAAAAACAGGCAGGAAAGGTACAGAAAGAGGGAAGACGAGTGCAGAAAGAGACAACAAGGGTGCAGAAAGAAGCAAATGAGGTGCAGAAAGAGGCCACAGACGTGCAGAAAGAGGGAAGAGAGGTGCAGAAAAAGGCAAGAAAAGTGCAGAAAGAGGCAAAAGAGGTACATAAAGAGAAAACAGGGGTGCAGAAAGAAGCAAGACAGGTGCAGAAAGAAGCATGGAAAGTGCAGAATGAAGCAACAGGGGTGCAGAAAGAGGCAAGGGAAGTGTAGAAAGGAGCAAGTGAGGTGCAGAAAGAGCCAACAGAGGTGCAAAAAGAGGCAAGAGAGGTGCAGAAACAGGCAAGACAAGTTCACAAAGAGGCAAGAGAATTGCTGAAAGAAGCAACAGAGGTGTAGAAAGAAGCAAGAAAAGTGCAGAAAGAGTCAAGTGAGATGCAAAAACAGGCAGGAAAGGTACAGAAAGAGGGAAGACGAGTGCGGAAAGAGACAAGTGAGATGTCAAAAGAGGCAGGAAAGGTACAGAAAAAGGTACACTTGTTATATCAGGCCCTGCACCACTGTACAAACGCGCCCCCTGGTGCGTTGTAAGTTGGGGGATTAAGTCCCCTTGAATCCTGAGGGTCCCTGGGGGCCAACTAGCCCACCAGGTACCTCCAGTAAGCGCCACAGAGCTGCCCTGCAGAGAGGTGTTCTTAGGCCATGCCCCTTTTTACACCACTCTGCAAACGCGGCTTCTGGCGCACTGCTACTCGGAGGATGAAGTCCACTTGTGTCCTGAGGTCCTCAGGACACAAGAGAACCTCATCGCCCCACCAGCAGCGCACCAGAAGCAGCGTTTGCAGAGTGGTGTAAAAAGGGGCGTGGCCTCGGACCACCTCTCTGCAACGCAGCTCTGTGGCGCTTACTGGTGGTACCTGGTGGGCTAGTTGGCCCCCAGGGACCCTCAGCATTGAAGGGTTCTTAATCCCCCCAATTTACAACGTGCCAGGGGCTTGGGGGACCTGGGAGGCCCCCCCACAGATTAAAAAACAAGCCCCGGGGAGGTGGCGGTCCCTGGGGCTGTGGGAGGGCCGCATGCCCTCCCGCATATAATTTACATAGCCCTGGGGAGGTGGCGGTCCCCGGGGCTGCGGGGGCCCCGCAATATAATTTTGGCATTCCCCGGGACCTGTCCCACCCGGGGGCTCATTTAAATGCAGTGCGAATTCCGCCGATTTAAAAAAAAAAAAAATCTTTTTCTGCCCAGGGGGTCCTTGTGGGACCCCTGAGCAGACCTAGGGGTCAGGGTGTTTCTACCCTGCCCCCTTTGCGCTTTGCGCACTTGTTTCTGTCCCTCGGTTCTACCGAGGGAAAAATGGCTGCCAACACTTCTTGATTTGGAGTGTTGACAGCCAATTAGCATGCAGCTCGTGATCGGGAGGGTACGCGGATCCGACGCGCCCATAGATATATATGTGATTTTAATTGTGAATTTCTCAGGAACTACTGAACGGATTTACACCATTTTAGCAAAAGGCACCAGTCTGAACCAAGGGCTACCTCTTTGCCAAATTTGGGGTAATTCCGTTCAGCAGTTCGGGCTGTAGCTGCGACTAAAGGTTCCTAAGGAAAAATGAATGGGGAAAACGCGTTTTGGGACCCCCTTTTTCTCGGCCCCCGCTTGACGTATCACCCCGAGACTTTCAGGGTAGGAGCGGACCGGAGCGCCCCAACAAGTTGGAAGCTTTGCGAAGATTCGTCAACCGACGCCAACGTTATTGCAAATAGAATGTCGCGGATTTCCTATGGATAATAGGTTGTAACTATAACTATCTACTGGCGACCGCCAGTAGATATATATATATATATATATATATATATATATATATATATATATATATATATATATATAATATTGTAAAAATCGCCCCAGAATGTGCAGAAAGGGAACGTCTGTGCCAGGTGTGTGACCCCTAGTGCGTTCACACACAGGGATGGGATTTCTGTGTCAGTTGTCTTAAATCCCCCCATGAATGTGCATTCAAAGAGAGGGGATTTATGTGCCAGGCACGTGACCCTCAGAGTATGCAGACACAGGGAGGGTGTGTGTTTCTGTGTGACCCCCGGAGTATGTGCAGACACAGGGATCCAATTTCTGTGCCAGGTGTGTGATTTTCCAAAGTGTGCAGATACAGGGAATGTTTGTGTGTGTGCCAGGTATGTATTTACCCAGTGTGTCCAGACGCAGACAGAGTATGTGTTTATCAAGTGTGTGACCCCCCTCTGTGGTCAGACTAAGGGAGTGGGATTTCTGTTCAGGTTTGTGACCCACCCGCCCCCCAGTGTGTGCAGACATAGGGAGGGTCATTTATACACACAATATGAGGAGTCAGTGCTGGTCAGAAACAACAGGGGTGAGCGCTTTGTCAGATATTGTGTTTGTTCACTTTCTAATGTCAATTATTATCATTACTGAACACGCTACTTACCTTCTGTAAAACTCTTTCTGTGAGAGACTCTATCTAGCTGCAAATTCCTCACCTTTTTTACTATTCTCCAGGTTTCAGGCTGGGTCTAGAAATATTTCAGCAGTACCTCTGTGGGCAAGTAGGAGGCTCTTTGCGGCTCCGCATCTGATGCCGCTCCGGAAATGACATATGGAGCCTACATAGGCACTACTCCCACGCGTTGATGTCACTTGCTTTCGAGACTGTCTGCGCCCCCAGACATAGAGCCCTAAAACCAAATTGTGTGACCAGTGTGCAGATTCCTAGACTTGGGATCTTATTAATGGACTGTGGGCATCCACAGAATGATGGCGGATGGGAGGGTCAGTGAAATCTCTGTGGCTAGACAGAGTCTCTACCAAACAGAGTGTTACAAAGGTAAGCAACTTGTTCTTCTGATAGAGACTTCTAGCCACAGATTTTTCTTATTTTGAATATATACCAAAGCAGCACCTATTTGGAGTTGGGTCTGTGATGGCTTCAAACCAGAACGTTCTGCAGGACTGAGTGGGTAAAATGCCCCTCTTGGTGCACCTGACTATCCAGGCAAATGTCTAGGACAGAGACCCCGTGCAATAAAGTTGTGGTAGCAGCGTTGACCCTATTAGAATGAACATACAGTTCTCTGTAGGCTGTTTTTTTTGCCATAGCATAGTAGATCTTAATGCATAGCATTATTCAAAAGAAGATGTGTCTCTCCTACACAGCCTTGCCTTTTTTCACTTCAGCGAAGCCACAAAGAGCTGATATGATCTATGTAGAAGCTCAGCACTGTCTTAGGGTTCAAGCAAGGGAGTCTCCTAAGAGGAGTGAGGCAGAGCATAGAATGAAGGCAAGGTGATATTTTGACCAGCGTGGAATGGCGTTACAACTTTCATGAACAAATATGCCAGCATCCACATAAAGAGTGTGTCTGAGAAGAAAGTGGAGCATGGTGGGTTAACACGGAGAGCTTGCAGCTTACTCACATGCCGCACTGATTTTCTGGAAATGAGGAAACCTGTCTTTGAGGGTAAACAGCGGGAAGGAACAGCTGTGAAGTGGCTCAAATGGAGTGCACATCAGAAAAGGGAGGACCAAGTTAAGGTCCCACATTGCATGATAAAGGGAGATGGAGGAAAGAAATGTTGTAACCCTTTCAAAAATTTCATAACACCTGGACACATATACAAAGACAGCTGATCACATAACTCGAAAAGGCCGAAAGAGCCAAAAGGTATCCTTTTACTGGTCCCAGAGCAGGGCCTTGCAAGGCTAAGGACAAAAATAAGCATCAGAACGGCAGATAATATAGACTGGAGGGGGCTTTCTTCCAAGTTCCACATCAAGCTGCATATTTGTCCAAGCGAAAGGCGTATACAATTTTTGAAGAGGGACAACTGGTAACCAAGACAACTGGTAACAAAAACATCAACAACCACTGGAGGAAGGCTGAAGGTGTTCATCTCTCGCTGCTCCATCTTCAACCATGAAGGTAGAGATTGTGAAGGCCTAGGTGCAAAAGCCTGCTATGTTGCTTTGACAGTAAGTTGTCCTGTAGGGATCACCTGATCGAAGAACAGATGGTAGGGAACCGAGGAGCTGGAGCATGGCCTCCGACATCTCTTCAATCAGTCACAGGTGGCCCCAGAAACTCAGGTTGTACCACATCAAGTTATGGGATAGGCTCCGACATTGATCGACTTCAGGAGCGAGAAATATGATGCCAACTCCATGCCTGCTCAGGGGAATGTGAGTGGATGTAAGGGACCGATTCCCACTTAGATCTTTTGTGGTTTTTCTTCAACTTTCCTGAGGATTTCAATCTGGACGAAGACCAACCCCTGAAGTGACTAATACAACTCCTCCACCTGGATCAGGTCCGAGACATAACTTTCGCCCTGGACCGGTCTCGTCATGTGTCTTCTGATGCTTGATGATGTAGAGTTTCTCCTCATGGTCTCGGATGGCCTTTGGGTTTATTGTAGCACAGTCGCTGCCGACCTTGGAGTCTTGGCTTGACCCCAGGCACCACAGTCAAACATGATGGGAGTGTGTCACAGGCATTTGTTTGCAACTGTCTCTACAAGGTCCAAATCCTGTAGTTTTGAGAGGTGACATTTCCTTGGCACACTGTTTTTGATTTTTGTGGTAAAAGGGAGTCTCTGAGAGACAATAGCTACCTCCGGAACTCTATCAGGTGGCATGAAAAGAAAAGAACTGACATCAGCATGTGGGAGTGGCACCTATATAGGCTCTGCATGCCATTTCTTGAGCTGAACTATGTCAGTGCAGGGCTGCAGGATGCCACCTACTGGCACGCAGAGGATCTTATGGAAAAGATCCAGTATGACGCCTTGGGAATATTCTAAAAATTGGGGAATCTGCAGCTAGAAGTCTCTATCAGAAATTATTATTATAAGTAGTAGAAGAAGTAGTAGTATTTCTGGGGATGGACACATATTATAAGTAGTGTCTTGTTGTTGTTATAGTTTGCCATTATTTGAATGGCTATTACATGCAGTAAAAATATTTATGCTGTCGGTATTCCAATGATGATGGTGTTGGTCACCATGATCATTACTATTATCATCTATTATCATTATTAAGATAATGACTAATATTGTTCTAAAGGTGATTACTGTTGTTGTATTCTGTTGTATTATGCTGAAATTTATATAGCATATTCCTACTTTGTGCGAGCCAAAAGAGCTTTCTGGATTGTCAAACGAGTAGCTACTCCATATGATTTATAGCCTTGACGAGGCCAGGTAGCACAGTGATTTTCATCAGTTTCTGGAGCTCTCTTCAGTGTGTCATTCTTTTGGTTGTAGTTTGATCTCAGTGGGAGCAGTTGGGTGCCAGGTGTGACGTTTGAAGGAGTGGTAGGGCACATAAACATGAGTTGTTGGGTAGAGTGTAAGAATATGTGCACATACTTGCTACATGCTATCAAAGAGCGATTGATACATCTGTCTAACTGGGTGGATCCTCTAAGGCAGTGGTCTTCAAACTTTTTAATGCCATACCCCTTTAGTAGAAAAAAAAATCGGGGCCCCCCTCATAATTTTTCACAATTATTCTATTACATTGGCAATGTTTATATATGTCTAGACTTATTTAAACATTGCAGTTAAGTATCCACACTGATTATTACAAATGTTGATGGGGATTCTGAAGAATATTTGGAGTCCATTCCCTTTTGACACCTTCTCTCAGCTACAATATAAATGACAAAAGATGTTAGTGATGGCCCATTACAGAGCAGCTAACTGCTGCTCATTTTGTACCCTAAAAACAAAGCACTGTTATTAGCTTAATGGCTTGTTTTGGTCAGAGCCTGGCTCCCCACCCTGGGATCACTTGAGGCCCCTGGACTGAAAACCCCTGCTCTAACGGCTCTGCCCACTGCCAATATTATGGGATCCAACCATCAGCGATAAGAGGCTTGACATAAAGTTCTTCCCAATGTGCAACATTGCAAAGTCACCCCTAGAGGCTGAGGCTCCCCAAAGTGTCATAAGGATTTTTCTGTATCTGGAGTTTCATCCCCTCTGCAAAAGGATCATTCTATGTCATGCTGGCAGTATACAGCCTCTGGGTCTCAGTGCCACAGCAAAACCATAGCCACCCCCACAAGAAATATTGAAGGGGCCTCAGTCATTCCTGTAGCATCGTGTCAGCCCAGGTACTCCCCAATAACCATGCCACACATGGAGAGTAGTTGCACACATCTTTATTCCGCTGCTTGTAAGTTAGAACTCAACATTCTAAGCCTGCCTTCAACTCATCTCTCCAGCGCTTATGTCACAGGCCTACGGTGTAAAGTGGGAACTAAAGAGTTCCAGCATTCTTTTAATTAGAAAACACTACAAAACCCACCCCACAATCCCTGTAGATGTATCTCATCAGTGTTGTTGAGGCAACAGAGATACAATATAGACATCTGGAGGAATTTCAGTGGTAAGTGTTAGCTTCAGATGAATGGATGAGTGGATGAACGGTTGATCAGATGGATGGATGGAGAATGGACGGATGGCTTGATGGGTGCTCAGATAGATGGACAAATGGATGAGACAGACAATGAATTGCAGCAAGCAGTCTAAAAAAAAGTACAAAGAGATAAATTGGGAGAGTACTGCTGAAGAGGGAGAAAGATTCAGATATATTTGTCAGAGAGAGAAATAGAGATAGAAGGAACAGAGAAAACAAACATTGGCATAGCCAATAGGTCTCGCTTTTGGGACCTTATAAGTATTTAGTTATGCAGCACAATATCCTTGGTGCAACAACATCTACTGTTGCATGGCTAAACACTTATAAGGTCCCAAAGCGAGACCTATTGGCTATGCCAATGCTTGTTTATTTTAATGTTTGTACAAGTTAATTTCTGTCCTTTTCAATGGCAATGCCATTATGTAAATGTTGTGGTCTGCATCTTATGCAACAGATCCTGGAATATGTATGCTCAGTTCGTCCTTTAAATAAAAAGTAACATTAAACCTTTCCCCGCGCAGCCTTTCGCAATGTAAAAATATTTATATTAGCTTGTTTTAGAGGCCTTTCAATAAGGAATAGTGGAAAATGGCCTGCATTGTCCACGGAACACTTCTTTCTACAACATTAAACTTTCGAGACGAAAACGCTGTCATTTTTGGCGCCCTCCGCTCTCTTCTGACCTTCTTTGTATATTATGTACACGATGTACACTTCGTAGTTCATGCAAGTCTATATTCAGTACGTATGACATTTTCCGGCATCTTTCATGTAACTTTGACACATGTAAAGCCCTCTGCTACTAAATAGATTTGGACCACCCAAAAAAAAAAAAAACACAAAGTAAAACGGCATAGTAATTTTGGGGCGGAGCCTCGGAGCAGAAGGAACGAATGAGGGAATGAGAGCACGAGGGAGAGAGGAAAAGGAGGCAAGGTGAGGGAGGGGGGAGAGGGCGTCAAGGAGTGGGAGGGTAGGAAGGGGCCGGTGGAAGGGGGCAGGGTGATTAAAGAAAATCAAGAAGTAGATCCCGAGAAAGAGAAAGACACATGGGGTCAGGAAAGAAAGAGTGAGTGAGAAAGAGGGAGAGATAAGGAAAGAGAAAGTGCCGAGTGGTGCAGGAAGGAAACCAGAGAGGGGCAGTGAAGACAAGGTGATGGATGAATAGTGGGGAGGAAGGATTGAATTCGAGAAAGAACCGGAGGAGCGAACGAGATGGGGAAGCCAGAGAAAAGAGGCTGATGGGTGACAGAGAAAGGGTTGCATGATAGGACAAGGGAAGCCATCGCCTCCTCCTGACAGGAGACTGCTTTGGAGGTCAGAAAAAACAAACAGAACAAACCGCCGCCGCCGCCCGGAGCAGCTGTTTTGAAGCACACTCGTGCTTGCGTCAGTACTGTCCTGGGAGCGCACGTGAGAGTCGAGAGAGAGGGGGAGCAGGAGGTGAGCCCGGGAGTGGTGCGCGCGCAGTCTGCTCTTTTTGGAAACACATACTCGTGCTTGTGGCGCGCCGCTGCGCACTCCCGCAAGGCGTATGCCGCCACAAGCACGAGTATGTGCTTTAAAAAAGAGCTACACGACGGCTAAAGGTCTCCTATGCAGCGCATGCACGCTGCGTAGGCGAGGCCAAAAAACTGAAGGGGTGAGAGATATCCAGATAGAGAGAAATGGAGAGAGAGAAGAAGAGGAAATGAGAGCTCAGCAGAGAAGAGAGGAAAATAAAGAAGGGGCAATGGTGACATGGAGGAAAGAAAGAGCAGATAGGAGACAGGGAAGAGAGTGAGGGATAGAGGCAGCTCAATAAGTGAAGCACAAACGACTGTCTGATTTCTGTGTGGAAAATAATCTGTTCATGAGGTCCCACTCTGCTAAGCAGGGACACAAGGCCCTACAGCCCCCGCTGGGCATCGGGGGGGAGGGTGTGGTTTGGTGACTTCCCCATCCTA
The DNA here is from genome assembly GCA_963921515.1 of Calotriton arnoldi. Lineage (NCBI taxonomy): Eukaryota > Metazoa > Chordata > Amphibia > Caudata > Salamandridae > Calotriton > Calotriton arnoldi. The sequence continues at coordinate 29,984 of CAWUFW010022214.1, read as the reverse complement.
TAGGGGGCCTCTCATTCAGATCTGCTGATTTAAAACTAATGCGAAAAAGATTAAAGGCGGCTGCCGATGGTAAGTACTCCATGAACAGTAGGCAAAGCTCTTTGCGCTGGAGCCATTTCTATTGTGCAGTGAAGGAAACAAAACAACATTTTGGTACTTTCGTTTTCAAGAAACATAGGTTATATTTTCAGGGAAAACATATTTTTATTGTAGTTCTGAACTTTTAGAGGTTGCTGATTGTCCTCGTTCTATTTGGTGAAGTGTTCCATAGTTTCAGTTTTTTCCAAGAAGGGGCTTCCGCCTATGCAGGGTTTTCATCAAGAAGGGATGATTAGGAGCATCTTCTTCTTTAGGTGCAGAACCCAAGAACATCAAGTCTGCTGCACCCAATTAGACACCCCGGGGCAGATTTACAAGCCCCCTGCGCCACCATGAGGTCACTTTTCGTGACGTGCTGGTGGCGCAGGGTGCTCCTCCATATTTACAAGGACAGGAAAAGCCACTCTGTGTGACTTTTCCTCTCCTTATAAATACGGCCCCTTCACATGCAGCACTTTGCGTTGAAGGGGCGTTCCATGGGTGTTGCTGTGGGTGTTCCCACGCAGCACCCATGGAACAAGACACATATCCAGATTTACGAGAAAACGTAAATCTGGAGATGCGTCTGAATGCTACGCCACCCTAGAGGTGGCGTAGCGGAGGCAACGAGGAGAAATGTTTTCATTTCTCCTCGTTTTTCTCTTTCAATGCGTGCTGCATTCTACAGCACGCATTGAAAGAGGAAAATGCCTGTAGTGATTGTTTTTGTGCAGGAAGGTGTCCCTTCCTGCACAAAAACAATCTCCCCACGACGCAGGCATCCTTGCACCATGGTGCAAGGGTGCCTGCATCAGCGCATGGCTGCAGTTTGTGCGCCAGCGCAGGGGGAAGCACAGAGATGCGACATATTCTTGTAAATATGTCACATCCCTGTGCTTCGGAAGTGCCGCAGCATGGTGCAGCCAAAGGGCTTGCGGTGCCACGCTGCAGCACTTCCTTGTAGATCTGCCCCCTTGGATCCCAGTAGATCTATCTCCCCACAATGCATTACTGGTTTACAGTGCACGGGCGGGACAGGCAGATTACTCTCCTGAGATGAGGCTGGAGTGGTCGAGAACTAGGGATGGGCGGTAAACTCCACTCTGCTGGCGGAGTTTTGTTGTAAACTGCAGCGCGACAGAGTTTTTCTCATGCGCGGCTCGCCACTATTAAGTTGCGAGTGCGAGCGAGAAAAAACAAGAACGAGACTGCCACCCAGCAAGATTTCTCAACGCGGGCCATTGCTGCAGGTCGTGACCGTTCACGCTGAGAAAGTTGTCGCTCGCCTTGCGAAAGCTGCCGCTCAAGTATAAAATCAACTCAATTGGTAGAGCGAAGCAGCGCCCTATGGCACTCTGCCATTCGCATTGATTTTTCAGCGTGGGACAAGCTCCAAATGCTAATTTCACAGTTCACTGGACTCCGAGAAACTTGCAGAGTTTTTAGGTAACTCCGCAGAATTCCACCGAGTAAAACTCCATGAGTTCCGCTAACCCCTACCCACGACATCTTGTAAAACTCCTAAACTGTTGGCATGGAAGCAGGGGACACTGTGGTCTGAAATCTTAGCATGGGTGCAGGCACACTGTGGCCTGGGCTCCTTGTTTCATGCACCCTCAAACTGCCTGGAAGCGAGAACAGCTGATTGGCCGCTGAGTCATTGCTCTAGTGCGCATGCATCTGAGGTATTTCTCAATCCCTCTGTGTAAATGATGAGGCGACAGGCAAACTTAAACAGTGTTCCCAGGGAGGAAGTGGTACCTAGAGAGATCCCCATCCCACACCTGTATGTCAGGAACCACAGGTGCACTCACTGCCATAATGGCATGCATGTCCCTCTCAAATGGAAGGGGAAGAGCAAGGGACCCTCAAAGTGCAAAAGGGGCTCCATACAAATGAAAAAAAGTGTGTTCAGGTCAGGCCCCAGAGTAAAAGTGTGAAGGGCCTCAAGGACCCCACATGCATATGGGAACATATTGGGCAAGAGCAGGCTGAACCCACACAGTTTATATCCACGTGCCTTTGACACTGAGAACAAAGAACATCCACCTTCACACGAGGAGGCCCATGAAGGCGGACCCCAAGGAAGGTGCCCAAGGACCCCAAGGAACTTTTTGTTGACTCCAGAGACCAGTATTAAGGAACACAGTGTAGGATCTGAATATAAAAAGCAAAATTAGACCAGTGAGGCTTCAGAACAATCCTCTGAAGTAGGTCATCAGGAGCAGGTAGCTGGAGATGTGGCATGTTAGGACAGCGTGGGGGAGGGCAGGCACCTTAAGTAGGGAGTGCGCCAATTTAGGTCTGGGATACCAATGAGGAGAGATAGACTTAATGGAGCGTTTTTTCTAGTGAGTGGGAAACAGCTGGACAGCACTGTGCAACAGATACTGCGGGTGCAGACAGTACTGCAGGTGCAGTCAATACTGCAAGTCCAGCAGATACTGCAGGTGCAGCAGATACTACAGGTGCAGACAGTACCGCAGGTGCAGTCAATACTGCAAGTCCAGCAGATACTGCAGGTGCAGCAGATACTACAGGTGCAGACAGTACCGCAGGTGCCGCCAATACTGAAAGTGCAGCAGATACTGCAGGTGTAGCAGACACAGCAGATGCAGCAGATACGGAAGGTGTAGCTGATACAGCAGGTTCAAAAGATATAGCAGGTGCAGCCAATAGAGCAGGTGCAGCTGATACAGCCGATACTGCAGATGCAGCAGATACTGCGGGTTCAGCCGATACTGGAGGGGCAGCAGATATAGCAGGTGCAGACAATACTGCAGGTGCAGCCGATACTGCAGGTGCAGCCGATACTGCAAGTGCAGCAGATACCGCAGGTACTGCAGGTGCAGTCCATGCAGCTGATACAGCAGGTGCAGCCAATACTGCAGGTGCAGTCGATGCAGCTGATACAGCAGGCGCAGCCAATACAGCAGGTGCAGCCAATAGAGCAGGTACAGCTGATACAGTAGGTACAGCAGATAGAGCAGGTACAGCTGATACAGCAGGTGCAGCAGATAGAGCAGTTACAGCTGATACAGCAGGGGGAGCCAATACTGTAGGTGCAGTTAATACTGCAGGTGCAGACAGTACTGCAGGTGCAGACAGTACTGCAGGTGCAGCCAATACTGCAAGTGCAGCAGATACTGCAGGTACCGCAGGTGGAGCCGATGCAGCCAGTACAGCAGGTGCAGCCAATAGAGCAGGTGCAGCTGATACAGCAGATGCAGCCAATACTGCAGGTGCAGCTGATCCAGCAGGTGCAGCCCATACTGCAGGTGCAGCAGATACCACAGGTGCAGCCGATGCTGCAGGTGCAGCTAGGGTGGAAGAAGACAGAGCACCCATCTCCTTGAGAATGCTTAAGCTGGAAGGGTCAAGTAGTGAACAGGAGTATAGGACACATCTCCGTGGGACCAAGGGAAAAGACATCAGGTAAGACTAGCACAATAGAGTGGACAGAGGCAGACGTCCAGAGTAGGGTCACAAATCTTGGGCAAGGACCAGAGGTCTGGCAGGTTTAAACAAACCAAACGACAGCCAAGGGGCACAATGGAGGAGGGGATTAAAGAGATAGAAGAACTGGATGAGTCACAACTGGAGTCAGTCAGAGGACAAAGATGAGGTGGCTTTTTCAAGTAACACAGGCAATAGAGGCAGAAGGAATGTGGCGTCTGCCATGTTGGTGCCTAAGAGAGCAAAGACAAGTAATGTTGCAGAGAGGGCCAAGGGTCAAAATGGCAGAGGGCAAGGTTTGGTAAAATATGTGTGTAGTAGGCTGGCTTAGTGTATGGTGCACACTTATTTAAGTGATGCACCTTGCACTAATTCAGGCAACCCTTATGGTGATTTTAGTGGTCTTTCATAACCATAGAAAGCACTCAAACTGCTAGCTGTGGAGAGCAGCCTTCAGGCTTATCTTGAAGGAGTGTTAGGCAACTTGTTTTATCAGTTTAATCAGCAGTGTAAGTTAAATGAAAAAGAACCACTCAGTGTATATATAAAACATGCTTCTATTTATTACACAACACTCACTAACATGCTGGTATGTCTCCTACCCAGAGATATCAACACAATACACAAGAATACTTCAAATGCAATCAGGTAAGTAGCACAAAATATAGTGGTCTACAGGAGGATTCCAAACAATACCCTAAAGAAATGGAATGCGAACTGCAAAGGAGAAAGGGACTTGGACAAGAAGACCCAGAGGAGCTGGGGACACAAGGAACCACCCAAAGTAAGTACCCAGGAACCCCACAGAGGCTGTGTGTAGAGTGGGAACACAGCCGCATGCCCAATGGAAGGCAATGGAGAAGTCACTGTTGCAGTTTGGAATAAGAAGGACCCTTCCCAGAGGACCCTGCAGAATTCCCTTGGAGGACGGACCCCACCCCACCAGTGGATGCCCCAGGAACCAGGTTCCCTACACCAGGGAAGCCAGGTGCATATGGGGGTGAGACATCGGAAACCTCCATAGACGACCATGGAAGACTTAGAAGAAAGTGCCTCTGGAGAAGTTCAGGAAGGAGTCCAGTGGAATCCAAGGGTGAGTTCTGGACGTGAAGAACCTGCAAGCAGAAGGGACAGAGTCTATGCCACACTGAGGTGACCAGGAGGCACGAAGACACAATGCCCACTGATGTCGAGAGGTTCTGAAGAGTCGACGTTGACCTTGTCGCTGCAGCTGTGAGGATTAGGTAATGCTAAGGAAGACCAGGAGTGGGCCACGAGCTGTCCCTCGTTGGCTGTCGGTGACTACGTGGTCGGGGTCCGGTGGGAGGACTAACAAGCGTTGGTAGCTGCAACTGCAGTGGAAGACGGAGAAGGAGCAACGTTCGGACCAGCAAGATCCAAGGGACACACCAACAGCAGGAGAGTCAGAGCAGGCCCCGAGCTACCAGGGGAGCCCACTGAAGCAGTAGAAGACCCACAGGCCAAAGGCACAGGAGTCGTAAGATGACCTTGAGCAGCTCACCAACGATGAAGGCTCAGGGTGCAGGGGATGCAGTGAGGATGCTGATCTTGGAGGAAGAGATGCTGGAGCTTCTTGTAGCCCAAAGATCTCCGGAGTGCAGAGCCAACAAGCCTTTGTAACGGCAAGTCAATGCGGTGCACAGGAGTTTGGTCCTAGCGGTTCTGACTTGGGATACTGGCTCAAAATTGCAGAGAGGACAGGTCGGGCCTCGAGGGAGTTGCAGAACGACCACCTGTGTTGCTGAGCCTCGGGAAGTCTGTAGACCAACAGTTGCAGCAGACTCATCAGCTTTGTTGTGGTTCCTGCAGATGCAGGGGAGTGACTCCTTCGCTCCAAGGGAGATTTCTTTGGGTGTCCTTGATGCCCACAGGTCTGTTGAAGAACCTGGGAGAAGCACAGAAACAAAGAAGACTTGAAGAACAGCGAGAGCAGGAGCAGAAGGAGTCTTCCTTGGTGCAGTCTTGGTTACAGTCAAAGTCCAACGATGTCCAACTGTCTAGACGGTCGAAAAGCGATGTAATTTCAGGGTTGAATCTTGTCCCATGACAAATCTAAGGACCTACCCACAGGTAAGCCCTTAAGTACCCTAAGGAAAGGGTTGGAACAACTCAGGTTCCCTCCAACTCAGGGGCTGGACAGAGGGGAGGATACTCCCATTTCCTTTGTCCAGTTTTGCACTGGAGCAAGAATCAAGGGCCCCCTGAACTGGCTCAAACTGGAGCATGCAGGGAGGGCATTAAATGTACCCTTTCAAGCAGTCTGGTGGCACCTGCTACCGCACCCACCTCAGCCCAATATACTATATCCTGTCTGGGAGGTTGTCAAACCTCCCTGTGACAGGAAACCTATTGTTCTACCTTTCCCTGCTTGAGCTTGGCTCAGGAGCAGGAGGCAGAATCATATCTGTGTTCGGCATCAGCACTAGCTTGCTGGCAGACCGTGGAAGGCTGTTACCGGGAGTACAGGGGGGTCCCCCAAGGAGCCCCCCAGTACATGAGATCATAATTCCAACACTGGAATTGGTGTTGGGGTATCATTCCATCATGTTTGATACTAAACATGACTGGGTTCAGTGCAGCCACTATATAGTTAGAAATCTCGAAATGACTGATGTCCACTGTATGTATTAAAATGGCTGAATGCACTTACAAAGCCTGGAGAATTGACTCCGGGTCTGTAGGGGTGTCCTGCTCATGCAGGGGCATCCTCACACAACCAAGCACCCTGTCCTCAGGACTGCAGAGCGTGCCAGAGAGGTGAGTTATAGGTTTTAAGTTCAGTGACCTCAGATATAAGGAAACTTATATCTGTCGTGATAGGTGCAAGCACCAATTCACACAGGCTGAAACGGCAGGCCTGGAGTCACAGTTTATGGTAACTCCCATGGGTGGCATAATACATGCTGGAGCCCATGGTAGACCCCTGGTGTACCTATGCCCTGGGTACCTTAGGACCATATACTAGGGACTTATAAAGGTACACCAGTAGCCAATTTTGGAGGTACCAAAGTACTTACCATGTTCAATTTAGGTGAGAAAGCACCGTTGCTGGGGTCATGATTAGCAGGAAACCCAGCAGACTAGGTCAAAAGCACCTTGACACCAAGCAAAAAGTGGGGGTAACCATGAAAGCAGATCCTACTTTCCTTCACACACCCGCCCAAGCATAAGGAGATGAGACTAGCCTTGCCCAGTTGAGTCTTCATTTGGAAATATCTGGAGAGTCCATCTGCGTTTGCATGGCTAATCCCAGGCCTATGTTCCACAGAAAAGTCCATCCCCTGTAGAGAAATGGACCACCTCAAAAGTTTAGGATTTTCATCCTTCATTTGTTTAAGCCATAAGAGCGGCTTATGATCTGTCTGGACAATGAAGTGAGTGCCAAATAGGTAAGGCCTTAACTTCTTTAAGGCTCAGACCATATCAAAGGCCTCCCTCTTAATAGCTGACCAACACTTCTCCTTGGGGTTCAACCTTCTGCTTATGAAAGCTACTGGTTGATCCTGGCCATCTGCATTAAGTTGTGACAATACTGCACCTTCCCCTATCTCAGAAGCATCTGTCTGGGCAATGAAGGTTTTGGAGTAATCAGGACTTTGCAGAATTGGAGCAGAGCACATGGCTTGCTTCAGGTCATCAAATGCCTTCTGACAGCTAACTGTCCACTGAACTTTCTTAGGCACTCTTTTAGAGATGAGATCATTAAGGGGTGTCACTATGGATCCATAGCCCTTAACAAACCTCCTGTAGTACCCAGTCAGGCCCAAGAAAGCTCTGGCCTGAGTCTGGGTAGTGGGGGCAATCCAGTCCATGACGGTCTGGATTTTGCTCTCCAATGGCTGAACTTGGCCTCCACCTACAAGGAGGCCCAAGTACACAACCTTACTCTGCCCTATCTGGCACTTTGTGGCCTTGATAGTGAGGCCTGCCTTCTGCAGGGCCTCAAGAACATTTCTGAGGTGGGCCAGGTGATCTTCCCAGGTGGCGCTAAAGACAGCAATATCATCTAGATATGCCACACTTTAGGCTTTCAGACCTGTCAAGACTTTGTTCACCAGCCTCTGATATGTGGCCAGCGCATTCTTCAAACCAAAAGGCCTTACAATAAATTGATAATGCACACTGGGGGTTGCAAATGCTGTCTTTGGTTTGGCATCCTCAGAGAGTCTGATTTGCCAGTAACCAGCAGTCAGGTCAAATGCACTGAGATACTTGGCAGAGGCCAGAGTATCAATCAGCTCCTCTGCCCTGGGGATTGGATGGGCATCAGTCCTAGTGACTGCATTGAGTCCCCTGTAATCCACACAGAACCTCTTCTCTCTCTTACATCCTAGGTGTGAGGTTTTGGAACAAGGACTACCGGGCTAGCCCAGGGGCTATCTGAAGGCTCAATGACCACCAAATCCAGCATCTTTTGGACCTCAGTCCTGATGCAGTCTATGACATAGTCAGGCTGTCTGTAAATTTTGCTCTTCACAGGCAGGCTGTCACCGGTGTCCACCTCATGGGTACATCAGGTGGTCTGACTGGGTGTCAGAGTAAAGAGGCCAGAAAACTGACTGAGAACCTGTCTACAATCAGCTTGCTATTGACCAGTGAGGCTGTCTGCCAAGACTACTCCTTCCACAGATCCCTCAACATGGTCCTGAGAGAGGAGATCAGGGAGAGGGTCACTCTCTTCCTCCTGTCCCTCATCAGTGTCCATGAGTAAGCTCATGTCAGCCCGGTCAATAAAAGGTTTCAGGTGATTCAGAAGAATCACCCTGTGGGGACTTCTGGGAGTGCCTAGTTCAACTAAGTAGGTGACCTCACCTTTCTTCTCAAGTATGGTGTGGCGGCCACTCCACATGTCTTGGAGATCTGCTGGGGCCACAGGCTTCAACACCCACACTCTCTGTCCTGTGTGGTAAACAATCAGTACAGATTTTTGGTCATGCTAATCTTTCTGAAGCTCCTGGCTGGCCTTCTTCATATACTTAGCCATACGAGAACGCAGGCCAAATACATAGTCAACTATGTCCTGTTTCTAGGTTTGAGAGGCTGCTCCCATTCCTCCTTAACCAGACACAATGGACCCCTAACTGGATGTCAAAACAGAAGTTCAAATGGGCTGTAACCACCCCCCTTCCGAGAAACATCTCTGTAGGCAAAGAGAAGACAGGGTATTAAGACAACCCATTTTGGCCTCAGCTTTTCTGGTAGTCCCATGATAATAACCCTTAGGGTCTTGTTGAACCTTTTAACAAGCCCATTGCCCTGTGGGTGATAGGGTGTGGTAAACTTATAGTTTATACCACACTCCTTCCACATAGCAGTGATGTAGCTAGATATAAAGATAGTACCTCTGTCTGGGAAGAGCTCCTTAGGGAACCCAACTCTGGAAAAGATTCCCAAGAGGGCCCTAGCCACCACAGGAGCTGTAGTGGTCCTAAAGGGAATAGCTTCTGCATACCTAGTGGCATGGCCCATCAACATTAGTATGTAACTATGTCCAGAGGCTGCTGGAGAGTTTAAGGGACCTACAATGTCTATCCCTACCCTCTCAAAGGGAACCTCAACTACTGGAGGTGGAATTAAGGAGACTCTTGTAGTGCCACCTGACTTACCACTGGCTTTGCAGGTGACACAGGAGCGACAAAACTCCTTGGTATCTTCAAACATGTGGGGCCAGTGAAAGTAAGGGACAAGCCTGTCCCAAGTCTAGCTTTCCCCAAGATGTCCTGCAAGGGGAATGTCATGTGCTAGGGTCAATAGAAAACCCCTGACTTTCTGAGGTATGGCCAATCTACTGGTGGCACCAGGCTTGGGGTCTCTACTCTCTGAATACAGGAGTCCATCTTCCCAATATATCCTGTGGAATCGACTAACATCCCATGCCTCCTCACCAGCAGCTTGCTGTCTGAGCTGTCCAAGAGAGGGGCACGTTTTTCGCTCCAGATTGAAGTCTGCCCTGGAAGGTCCCCCTGACGCCAAGAACACTGCAGTGTCAGACCCAAGTTCCTCTGGGACAGTTCCTTCACAGGGGCTGAGGTCATCTCCCCCAGGAGACTGATCCTCACTGGGAGTCTGAGAGGAGGATAAGTCTTTACCTTCCCTGCTTCTTCTCTTGGGAGCTGACTGTTCCATTCTTCCAAGATCAAAGGCTCCCTCTGTGCCTAGTCTCTTGGCCTGAGCCCTAAAGACTGCAAAAGCACTGGCTGAAATGCTTATCATTTCTGCATGTGCCCTGAACTCTACTTCAGACCAGGCTGAAGTCTCTAAATCATTGCCCAACAGAAGTACACAGGTAGGGTAAACCACAACTTTTGTAGGGCCTGTTACACCTCCCCAGCTGAGGTGAACAACTGCCAAGGAATGATCTGTCCTGACATTACTAGCATTAGTCACTTGGTAAATCTGACCAAGTAGAACCTGGTCAGGAGACACACGTTTCTCTGCCAACATCGTGACACTGGCCCCTGTGTAACTGTAAGCTACAGTTTCCTGACCATTGATGAGAGGCTGTTGTCTGTACTTGCCCAAGTTAGTGGGCTCACAAGTAAAGTGGCAAGTTCCATGCCACTGTCACTGACTAGAACAGCCTGAGTGGGTGTACTGACTAGGCCAGACCCCACACCAGTACCCAAGGTTAACCCTACTACTCATGTGGGGGCACTACTACCACCTGTGCTAGCGCTAGGGGTGCTATGTGCTTTAGGAGCAGTAGTAGCAGTCTCCTTGGTGCCAGACTTAGAACATTTGGCATCTCTTCCCCTATGGCCTTTTTCCTTGCAGAGATATCAACAAGGTTTCTTTGTGGAAGAGGAAGAGGTTTGGGACCCACCCCCAAAGGAAGACTTTTGGGGACCTTGTGAAGACTCTTTCTTGTCTTGTCTAGCTTCTTCTGGTCACCACCACAATGAGATTTCTGCTTCACACTGGTGCTGACCCGCTTGTCTGCCTTCTTTCCCAATTCTTGGGGAGAAGTCAGATCTGTGTCCACCAGGTACTGGTGCTGTTCTATTCCTGGGTTAGGCCCATGTAGTGAAGCGGCTTATTGTTTATATTGACCTATTTTTCAGCTGTGAACTCTTGCACATATTTGCATGCACGACAATGTTGGATTAGTTTCTCTGAAACTCCTTTGCTTACACATCTAGCTTTGCACATTATCACGATGCCTCGAGCATCATGTTCGAGGCCTCTTTGTGCACTATGTAAAAATGTCATTCTATCTTCATCCATGGGATGACAGGGCTATCCACATATCCATAACATCGTACACGTACATCACAAGGCTTCTTTCTATTATAAATAATGAGCATCCTGATAAATTAGAAGAGAAGGCACTTCAGTTGACACTGGGGGTCCCTGCATGCTGAGACTTCACCATGCAGCGGTCGACATCTCCATGAGGGGGTGTCCAGTTTGTAACCAAGACGGGCTCCTACATTCTCTCTCACCAGGCAATGGGGTTGGCTCATCCCTTAGGAGGATTCTTGGCTTCACATCTACAAACACTACACTCAGAGTAGTGTTCTGCATAGTAGGAGTATGCCAGATTACTGCCTTGTTTATATGCCACCATATATACACTGTTTCAGCACCATGGTAGAATTATATCTACAATTTACCCTCTTGATGCTCGTAATCACCTTTTTCTACTTCTGTCTATTGATTATCGCAGCACATGGATTCTGTACAAGAATAACGTTGGTTCAATAAATATATTAGAAATGTCCCAATGTGTATTCTCCATATATTTCTCTGAGAGTAAGTAAGCAGGAGTGACTAAGTGAAAGGTACTGATCTGTTTCCATGATCCCTGAGGGGTGAGGGTGGTCATGTTCAGTGTTTGCCAGAAACCATTAGCTCCCTGATAAGGTTAGGGAGGCTTACCGTGGTACTGTGAGCTAGATGGTCCTTAGGCCAACATATCCTGCGTGGGTGTCCGGAATCAAGCCCTTAGTTTATGTTGTCCAACAAATGAGCGGGTCCTATAAATTGGTAGGAACTACATGAAAGTGCAGTTGTTGATTCTGACAGTTATTAAGGATGTGCTCCCTCATCAATACATTGTACAGTACCTCATTGTCTTGCACATTACCTCCATGAAGCCAGCCTTCCAGAGCCTTAATAGAACTGTCTACAAAATCTACCCAGTCTTGAGTGTGTGCCTTCTGTGTGTCCCTAAACTTAATCCTGTACTGTTCAGTGGTTAAACCAAACCCATCTATGAGTGCGTTCTTCAAGACTGAGTCATTATCTGCATCTTCCTCCCTAACAGTGAGAAGTTTGTCTCTACCTTTGTTAGCAAAGGAGAGCCATAGGAGAGCTGCCCAATGCCCTTTAGGGACCTTCTGTACTTTACAGGCTCTCTTTAAAACATTGATCCATTTATGGATGTCATCCCCCTCCTGGAAAGGAGGGACAATCCTGCTCAGGTTCCTAGTGTCAAAGGAGTGTTTTCTGACACTAGGTTTGCTAGTGCTGCCACCATTGGATCCTAATCCCAAATTCTTCCTAGCCTGAAAAACTTCCAGGGCCTCCTTATCTAGGGCCAACTGCTCCTTCTTGATTCTGAGCTTGGCTCGCTTAAGCAGATGGTATTCCCTTTCTAAGGAGTCCTCCCTCTGGCTAGAGATGGAGGTCCCTATGGAGTGGTTAGAGGAGGTTGAATTGACAGAGGAGGACCTAGACCACCCATGGACTCTTTTCACCCTCCCAGGAGGAATAAAGGGGGACCTACCTCTAGTGCCTTCCTCTGTACCTTCTCTACGATTCCCTGGGAGATTAGAGTTTACCAGTGAGGGGTCTTCAGACTCCTCCTTCTCAGGCACAGAATTAGGGTCACTGGGGTGAGACACCCCTGACTCTGCTTCTGGAGCCCGACCACCCATACCAACATTAGCCTGCCCTTCTGACCTATCAGGATTCTGGAGATCATCCTGCAGGACCAGCTCTAAGAGCTGCTTTGTGTTAGGATTGCTACATGTCTTTATTCTTCTGGATGCAGCCAGGGTCCTATGTTCCTGGGACTTAAGACCACTGTATCTAGAGGATGAAGCCAAACTGGACTCACCAACTAAAGACATGGTCTTGGTGTAGTGTGTTGTTGCACATACCTACCCTAGTGAAAACTGAACTTCCAAAGATTGGAGAAAGGGTTGTGCTAAGACCCTTGACAACCAATCCAAAAAGTTCAGTAGAACTTACTGACAACATAAAGTATTATATATGCTGATGCTTTTCATGTAACCTTACCCTCCATTAAATGGTAAAACAGTGCAGGCTTAAATCACAAATGCTGAACAGTAATGTAGGAAGGCTGGCTTAACATATGGTGCACTCTTATTTATGTGATGCACCTTGCACTAATCCAGACAACCCTTATGATAATTTTAGCGATCTTTGATAACCATAACAGCTCCTTCCGTACATTGAGCTTCAAGTGCAACACTGCTCACCCTTCAGATTTCAGGCCCTTTATCAACGCCTGGTGGCTGCTCTTCTTTTTTGGAGGAACTCACCGACTTCATCAGCGACCAATACTCGCAAAGTGACGGACAGATCTTCCTGGGAAAATTCAATCTTTACTGGGGCTCGTTGGAAGATTCCTCTGCTAATAGGCTTGCCACCTTTCTCTCAGCAAATGATCTTATCCAACACTGCACTGAAACAACACACTCTAAGGGCTCAATTCTGGACCTTGTTATATCTAAAGCAGACATGCTTACTATTGCTATCCCTATTTATGTAGGCTGGTCTGACCACTTCCTCATCCCCTTCTCTCTTCACTTATCACACTCTATATCTCTTGGCCAGCCTAAAAGGACTACTACCTGGTTCCGTAGCACCAAAAACATTGACCTTGACACTCTCTGTGAATCTGCTATGCTATCACTTCCAAGGCTAGACCCTAACTTGGATGTCAACGTTCTCACCTCCCAATGCCTCTCAATCCTTGCAGTCGAAATAGATAATGTCGCTCCACTTCAAAGCAAAAGGAAAAGGCCTATTCCTTCAGCACCTTGGTTCAACAAATCCCTCTATGAAGAAAGGAAGAGCCTGAGAATCCTGGAGAAACAATGGAGACAATCTCCATCCACCAATAATCTTGCTTCTCTACGCTCTGCAAGATCAAATTACCACAAACACATCTTCCATGAAAAAGCATCACACTTCAGAACCCTCCTCGACTCAGCCAAAAACAGACCCAAAAACTATTTGACCTCATCAAAAATCCAAACTGCTCTCCCCCAACCATCAGCGCTGACGATTCTCCAGAGAAAGCAGCAGAATTCGCTATATTCTTTGATGAAAAAGTAAAATCATTGGTGCATCAGGTCATTCATTCATCCTACCCCCCTAGAGGAGCGCAAATCCTTAGTCATTTGGCAGAACTTTGACGTCATCTCTGAAGATGCCCTCCTCAAATGCATCCTCGAAACAAAGCCCTCCAAACATTCGTTTGACCCCATCCCTAGTGACATTGCCATTGACTTCTACACCCATACTCTTTCCTATTGGACCAGTCTGGTTAACCTCTTCCTCAGTCAAGGCTCCCTTCCTGTTGGCCTTAAAACAGGACAGGTTACCCCTCTTCCTAAAATACCCACCGCTGATGCGAACGACCTCAGCAACTTCCGCCCCATCACTAACCTCCCTTTTCTTGCAAAAATCACAGAAAGATGTGTAGCGAAACAACTCTCCCGTCATATTAAGGATTATGATCTTCATGACAATTTCCAGTCTGGTTTCATTCAAAACTGCAGCACTGAAACAGCCCTGCTGCAAGTGATTGACGATGCACTACGTATACTCGATTCAGGGGAGTCTTGTCTTCTCATTCTTCTAGACCTTTCTGCAGCCTTTGACACTGTTAATCACAACACTCTCCTTAACACTCTTCAACAGAGAATGGGTTTGGAAGGCACAGTGGTTAAATGGTTTGCCTCTTTCCTCTCGGACAGATCCCAAATGATCAAAATAGCGAACAGTCTTTCATCTTCATTGGCGGTAGGTCAAGGCATCTCTCAAGGCTCTATCCTTGCACCCACTTTATTCAATCTCTATTTGGAACCATTGGGAAACCTCCTAAGTAAATCTGGGATCTTCTACCATCTCTATGCGGATGACACTCAAATCTACCTTAAGGTGTCTTCCACACACGATATCTCAATCCTCAACTCTACTCTCTACTCTATTCAAAACTGGATGCTAGCTCATCAACTCATTCTGAATCCCTCCAAAACTGAATTCCTCCTCCTCTCTACCTCACTCTCTCCTCCTCCTGTTCAGTCTTGGATGGATCAGCTGAATCTACTTAACAATAAACCTATCGTTGTCGACAGCGCAAAATCCCTTGGTGTCTTACTTGACAAAAGGCTCAATCTACTCTCCCACATCAATTCCATTGCAAAGAATGCTCAATACCAACTGTGCCTTCTTTGGGGGATTCAACGCTTCTTTCCGGAGCAAGGCCTAAAAACCCTGGTCCAATCACTGGTTCTCTCTAGATTGGACTACTGCAATTCTCTTCTTATTGGCCTCCCCAAATCCCACCTTTCCCCTCTTAAATCCGTTCTCCATTCAGCGGCTCGTTTTGTATTTGGGGCCAAAAGAAGTGACCACATCACACCCATTTTGTCTTCCCTCCGTCGGCTTCCCATCGAGGCAAGATCAATCTACAAGACTGCCTGTATCACCCACAAAGCCTTGCACACTTCCTCCCCTCGATACCTGGCGAATAAACTGAAAATCTCTGGAGGCTCTAGACCGTCTCGTAATGCGGAAAATTTACTGCTTGAGGCCCCCACTTTCAAAAGGGAAAGATCGATGGCTCAATCCTTCTCAGGCAATGCAGTGAGAATCTGGAACTCGCTCCCTCCTCTGCTCCATACCACCACCTCTACCCGGACCTTCAAAATTGACCTCAAATCTCTTCTCTTCCAAAGACACTTCCAGAACTAATACACCCCTTTTCAAGCCCCTCAAGGAAGTTCTTTCACTATTGTAAATTTGTATTCTATGCCTGTTCTTTCGTTATCCTAGTGTGTTTTTGTGTGTTTTTGAGTGACTGCCTTCTATTGCTGTATTATACCTCTTCTTGTATCTCGTTTGCTTCTGTAACTTGTACATTTGTAACATTCTCCTCATGTAACGTACTTGGTTCTATTGTGAAGCGCTCTGACACCTTTGGGTAAAGTTCGCGTTATATAAAAATGCATTAAATAAATAAAATAAATAAATAAAAATAGAACGCTCTCAAACTGGTAACTGTAGAGAGCAGCTTTCAGGCTTATCTTGAAGGAGTGTTAAGCAGCTTGTTTTACCAGTTTAATCTGCAGTGTAAGTTAAATGAAAAAGAACCACACAGTGTTTATATAAAAATACTTCTATTTATTACACAACACTCACTAACACATTGGTATACCAACACAATACACAAGAATACTTCAAATGCAATCAGGTAAGTAGCATAAAATACAGTAGTCTCCAGGGGGATGCCAACCCATATCCTAAAACAATTGAATGCGAACCGCAAAGGAGAACGGGACTTAGACCAGAAGACCCAGAGGAGTCGGGGGCACAAAGAACCACCCAAGGTAAGTACCCAGGAACCCCACGGAGGATGTGTGCAGAGTGAGAACACAGCCTTGTGACATATGGAAGTCAATGGAGAAGTCCGGGTTGCAGTTTGGAAGAAGAAGGACCCTTCCCAGAGGACCCCGCAGAATCCCCTTGGAGAGGGGCAGGTTTTTGCTTCAGACTCAAGTCTAACCTGGAAGGTCCCCCTACTCCAAAGAACTCTGGAAGGTTGGAGTGCTACCCCACCTGTGGATGCCCCGGGAACCAGGTTACCTCCACCAGGGAAGCCAGGTGCATAGGGGTGAAGAGACGTCGAAAACCTCCGTAGACGACAATGGAAGACTTAGAAGAAAGTTCCTCTGGAGAAGTTCAGGAAGGAGTCCGGTGGAATCCAAGGGTGGATTCTGGAAGTGAAGAACCTGCAAGCAGAGGGGACAGAGTCTATGCCACTCGGAGGTGACCAGGAGGCATGATGTCGGGAGGTTCTGAAGAGTCAACATTGACCTTGTGGCTGCAACTGTGAGGACCAGGCAATGCTGAGGAAGAACAGAATCCGCGCACAAGCTGTCCCACATTGGATGTCGGTGACTAGGTGTTCGGTGTCCGGCAGGAGAACCAACAAGCCTTGTTAGCCGCAACTAGCATGGAAGACAAAGAAGGAGCAAGGTTGGGACCAGCAAGGTCCAAGGGACTCACCAACAGCAGAAGAGTCAGAGCAGGCCCTGAGCCAGCAGGGGAGCCCAATGAAGCAGTAGAAGTCCTTCAGGGGGACCCACAGGCCGAAAGCACAGGTGTTGCAAGAGGACCTCGAGCAGCTCACCAAAGATGAAGACCCACGGTGCAGAGGATGCAGTGAGGACGCTGATCTTGGATGGAAGAGATGCTAGAGGATGGAGCTTCTTGAAGCCCAAAGATCTCTGGAGTGCAGAGCCAACAAGTCAATGCATTGTACAGGGGTTACGTCCCAGCAGTTCTGATGATGGATACTGGCCTCAAAATTGCAGAGAGGACAGGTCAGGCCTTGAGGGAGTTGCAGAAGCACCACCTGTGTTGCCATGCCTTGGGAAGTCTATAGAATGGCAGGAGGAGCAGACAGGCCAGCTTTGTTGCAGTGCCTGCAGATGCAGGGGAGTGACTACTTAATTCCAAGGGAGAGAGAGATTTCTTTGGGTGTCCTTCATGCCCACAGGTCTGTTGAAGAACCTGGCAGAATCACAGACAGTGAAGAGGACTTGAAGAACAGCTAAACCAGGAGCAGGAGGAGCCTACCTTGGTGCAGTCTTGATTCCAGTTGAAGTCCAACTAAGTCCAAGTGTTCAGACGGTCGAAGAGTGACGTAGTTTCAGGCTTGAGTCTTGTCCCATGACAAATCTCAGGACCCACCCACAGGTAAGCCCTTAAGTACCCTAAGGACAGGGTTGGAACAACTCGGGGGTCCCTCCTAGAGTAGGGGCTGAACAGAGGGGAGGATAATCTCATGTCCTTGGTCAAGTTTCATGCCAGAGCAGGAGCCAAGGGCCCCATGAACTGGCTCAAACTGGAGTATGCAAAGAGGGCACCAAATGTGCCCTTCAAAGCAGTCTGGTGGTGCTGGCAAGCACCCCACCCCAGCCCAATACACTAAGTCCTGCCTGGGAGGTGGTCACACCTCCCTGTGACAGGAAACCTATTGTTCTACCTTCCCTTGCTCAAGCTTGGCTCAACAGCAGGAGGGCAGAATGATGTCTGTCGTTGGCAGCAGCACTAGCTTGCTGGCAGACCCTGAAAGGCTGTTACTGGGAGTACGGGGGTACCCTAAGAAGCCCCCCATTACATGGCATCATATTTCCAACACAGGAACCAGTGCTGGGGTATGATTCCAACATTTCCGTGTTCTGTGCAGCCACTTTATAGTTAGACATCTCGTGATGACTGATGTCCCCTATATGTATTAAAATGCCTGACAGCACTTACAAAGCCTGGAGAATTGACTTTGGGTTTTGTAGGGGTGTCCTGCTCATACAGGGGCACCCTCACACTTATAATCAAGCACCCTGCCCTCAGGACTGAAGAGCCTGCCATAGAGGTGACTTATAGGTTTTAAGTGCAGTGACCTCAGATATAAGGAAACTTATATCTGCCGTGAGAGGTGCAGGCACCAACTCACACAGGCTGCAACGGCAGACCCCTAGTCACAGTTTAAGTGGTCTCCCATGGGTGGCATAATACACGCTGCAGCCCATGGGAGACCCCTGGTGTAATAATGCCCCGGGTACCATAGTATCATATACAAGAGACTTATAAGGGTACACCAGTAGCCAATTTTGGAGGTACCAAAGTACTTACCATGGTCAATTTAGGGGAGAAAGTACAGTTGCTGGGGTCCTGATTAGCAAGATCCCAGCAGACTAGGTCAAAAAGACACTGACACCAAGCAAAACGTGAGGGTAACCATGAAAGCAGATCCTACTTTCCTACAATGTGCTTGTAAAAAAGCAGAAATCTGGCCATTTTGAAAGTTTTCCTGCGAAACAAAAATCTGTGTTAGAACTTATTCCACAGGTGAATATCAGATTTAACATTATATTTAGCACTAGCCATTAAGTTTCTTTTGCCACGAGTAATGCTAAAAGAAAGCGCATAGCAAATTGCTTCCTCTATTACGGTCTTCAGCCTCAAGGAGCACAAGTGCTAATGAAAGTGTGTTAAGGGATTGGGTTGGATAGAATGAGGGCCACGTATACGAAGCAACTGAATAGAGATTACCAAAGGTTAGTCTCATCTTTCCCAAGAGAGTCTTCATTGTCTAAGTGGAAGACACTGGAAAGTCCATCTGCATTGGCATGGGCAGTCCCAGGTCTGTGTTTCACTGTAAAGTCCATTTCTTGTAGGGATATGTGCCACCTCAACAGTTTGGGGTTTTCACCTTTCATTGCATTAGCCATCTGAGTGGTCTGTGGTCAGTTTGGATTAGGAAGTGAGTCCCAAACAGGTAGGGTCTCAGCTTCTTCAGGGAGTAAAGCACAGCAAAGGGCTCCCTCTCAATGGCACTTCATCGCTATTCCCTGGGGAGTAGCCTCCTGCTTATAAAAGCAACAGGTTTGGTTTGTCCATCATCGCTGGTTTGGGATAGTACTGCTCCTATCCCTAGCTCAGAGGCATTAGTCTGCACAATGAACTGCTTGGAGTAGTCTGGAGCTTTGAGATTAGGTGCTGAGCACATTGCCTCTTTCAGAGTGTCAAAAGCCTTTCAACAGCTAACTGTCCAGTTCACTTTCTTTGGCATCTTCTTGGAGGTGAGTTCTGTGAGGGGGCTCACAATGGACCCATATACCTTCACAAACTTCCTGTAATGTCCAGTCAAGCCGAGAAATGCCCTGACTTGGGTCTGGGTAGTTGGAACTTCCCAGTCCAGAATTGTCTGGATATTGGGTTGTAAGGGTTGCACTTGGCCTCCATCTACAAGGTGGCCCAAGTATATAACCCTATCTGGCATTTGGATGCCTTGATAGTTAGGACTGCAGATTGCAGGGCCTGTATAACCTTCCCCAGGTGGACTTTGTTATCCTGCCATGAGGAGCTAAGGACAGCAATATCATCTAGATATGCTGCACTAAAGGTCTCCAACACAGCAAAGACTTGATTTACCAACCTTTGGAAGGTGGCTGGGGCATTCTTTAAACCAAAGGGCATACCAGTAAACTGATAATGCCCATCAGGTTTAGAGAAAGCTGTTTTTCTTTGGCTTCTTGGGCCATGCCAATCTGCCAGTACCCTGCAGTCAAGTCAAAGGTGCTGAGAAATTGGGCTGCCCCTAGCTTGTCTATCAGCTCCTCAGCCCTGGGTATGGGTTGAGCATCTGTCTTTAGTGACAGCATTGAGTCCTCTATAGTCCACACAAAACCTCATCTCTCTTTTTCCACCCTGGTGGTGAGGTTTAGGGACTAAGACCACCGGGCTGGCTAGGGACTTTCGAAGGGTTCAATAACCCCTAACTCCAGCATCTTGCTTACTTCAGCTTTGATGCTCTCCTTAATTTTGGTCAGACTGCCAATAGATCTTTGTTTTGACAGGCAAGCTGCCACCAGTGTCCACATCATGGGTACACCAGTGTGTCTGTCCAGGGGTTAAGGAGAATAGCCCAGCAAACTGTTGCAGGACATGCCTACAGTCAGTCTGCTGTTGGGCATTGAGGGTTCTGAATAGTAAACTCCATCAACTGACCCATCTTTTTGACTGTAAGAGAGGAGGTCAGGAAAAGGTTCACTCTCTGTCTCCTGATCCTTATCAGTGACCAACAGCATGGACATATCAGCCCTGTCACAAACAAGTTTCAGGCCATTTACATGTATCACCCTCTTGGAGTGCCTGCTAGTGCCCTGGTCTACCAAGTAGGTGATCTCACTTTTCTTTTCAAGGATAGGGTAAAGGCCACCCCATCTGTCCTGGAGAGCCCTTGGCGACACAGGCTCCAAAACCCACACCTTTTGCCTGGTTGGAACTCCACCAGTGCAGCCTTTTGGTCATACCACAGCTTCCGGAGCTATTGGTTAGCCCAAAGATTTTTGGATGCCTTTTCCATGTACTCTGCCATCCTGGAGCAGAGGCCTAGCACATAGTCCACCACATCTTGCTTAGGTTTGTGGAGAGGCCTCTCCCAACCTTCTTTTACATGAGCAAGTGGTCCCCTCACAGGATGCCCAAACAGAAGTTTAATGGGGGAAAACCCTACTCCCTTCTGTGGCACTTCCCTGTTAGTGAAAAGCAGGTATGACAAGAGGACATCCCATCTCCTTTTGAGTTTTTCAGGGCCATTCAGGCCAATGGTTTGTGGGTGGTAAGGTGTAGTGATATTGTAGTTCACTCCACACTCATCCCACATGTGTTTCAGGTATGCGGACATGAAGTTGGTTCCTCTGTCTGACATCACCTCCTTAGGGAACTCGACCCTGGTTAAGACACTAATGAAGGCTTTGGCTACTGCAGGGGCAGTAGAAGACCTAAGGGGAATTTCCTCAGGATACCTGGTAACATGATCCGCTACTACCAGTATCTATTGGTTTCCTGATGCTGTGGGTGGATCTAGTGGATACACTTTGTCCACACCGACCCTTTCAAAGGGAACCTCCAACCACTGGTAGTGAAATTAAGGGGGCCTTTGGGTGTCCACTTGTTTTGCCTCTGGCCTGACAGGTGACACAGGAGCTGACAAACTCATCTACCTTTTGGGACATTTGGGGCCAGTAGAAATGGCTGAGAAACCTTTCCCATGTCTTAGTCTGGCCCAGATGCCCAGCTAGGGGGATGTCATGGGCCAATGTGAGTAGAATCTCTCTGTACAGCTGTTGTACTACCACTCTTCTAGTGGCACCAGGTTTGGGGTCTCTGGCTTTAGTATACAGGAGTCCCTCCTCCCAATTGGTACAGTGGGAGCCACTGACATCTGCCTTTTCCTGTGCAGCAGCCTTCAAGAGTTGGACAGACCAAGGCACAGCTGTTCCCTAGAGGGTCCCCCTGGCCCAGGAGCTCAACTTGGTAAGGTCCAAGTCCCATGGGCTCAATTCCCTCTTGAGTCGACAAGCCCTCTCCTGAAGGAGAGGGGTCTTGAGTTTTTGCTGGTTAGAAGCTAGTCCCCCAGATTTCTTGCCTTTCCTCTTGGAAGGTTGGGCCATCCTTTCAGGCTCCAACACTTCATGTTCATCCTGTGCTCACGTTTCTGATCTTGTCTTCACATACACTATCTCAGGGATTTGCAGCATGGCTGCATGGGTTTTTCGCTCTACCTCAGCCTATGCTGAAACCTCCAGGTCATTCCAAGCAGACAGGCAGTTGGAAGCTTTGGAGAGACCACTACCTGCTTCAGGTCAGAACCCCCCAGCCCCCAACCAGTCTAAGGTCACCATAGCCATGGAATGGACTGTAGAGACACTGTCAGCGTTGGTGACTGGATAGGTTTTCCCAGTCAGATATTGTCCTGGGAAAACCAGTGTATCTCTCACCATAGTGACACTGACACCTGTATCCCTCAGGACCTCTATCCTAGTCCCATTCACTAAGGGGTACTGCAGGTACTTTTTCAAGTTAGGGGGTCAGACAGCTAATGTGCCTAACTTTCTCCCCCCTTCAGAAACTAGGACATCTTCAGTGTGGACCCTGATTTGATCTGGGCACACTGCTGATCCCATCTGGAGATTTGCCACACCAGTGCTACCTGGAGGTGAACTAGGGGCATTCTTGTTGGGACAGGCAGAATCTCTAGTTTGGTGTCCAACCTTCTTACAGGTGCGACACCAGGCCTTTAGTGGAGCAAAATGTTTACCCTTATACCCACCAGTGGACTGGGAAGACTTCTGGGACCCACCCTCCTAAACATGTTTTTGGTGGCCTTTAGAAGATTCTTGTTTTTATCTTTTTGGGGGATCACTCCTTTGCCCTGGGAGGTTTTGCAACCCCTTTCTTTTGGTCAACCGCAGTGGAAGTTTTGGTCACTCTAGTCTTGACCCAGTGGTCTGTCTTCTTTCCCAATTCTTGGGGAGAAATTAGACCTAGGTTCACCAGATACTGATGCAACTTTTCATTTGTGCAATTACTTAATGGGTTCTTTCATCAACAGATTATAAAGTCCAACATAGTCATGCACCTCACTTCCGCTTAACCAACCATTTAGTGTTTTACTGAGTAGTCTATTAAGTCAATCCAGGACTGGCTCAGGGTCTAATCTGATACTCCTCAGTTGTGAGTCCAAATCCCTCAATCAGGGTACCTTTCATGAGGTCATAGGACTCAGCATCTGCCCCAGTAAGGGTCAGAAGTCTGTCTGAGCAGTTACCAGGGAACAGTTCCCAAAGTACGGCTCTCCAGTGTGACTACTTCACCTGCCTCATTCCACAGGCCCTCTCAAAGTCTGTGAACCATTTGGTGATGTCATCACCTTCCTCATATTTGGGGACAATCCCTTTGTGGATTTTAGGGTCATAAGGACTTTCCTTTTCCCTAGGTTTTAAGTTGCTGCCACCATTGATGGGAGCTAATTTGATCTCTGCTCTTTCTTTTTCTAGAGCCAGGTGTCTGGACTCTAGGTTTAGGCTTTTGATCATCCTTGTTAGAAGGATGTCCTATTCATTGGGGCTGTCCTCAATGATCTCATCACTATCTGACCCTCCTGTGAGGGGTCTAGGTGCTGTGAGTACTACCCTTGGAGTCAGGGGCTCAGGGACCCTGTTCCCCCTATTTGGTGAGGGAGGTTGGGGTTTGTCTTCCCCATCACTAACATCCTTTTCTGAGATGTGATCTCCCCTCTCAGGAGGGTGGTTCCTTGCATATTCCGAGCTTTTAGGGCTTGACCTTGGAGGCACGGGACCCCATGGAAATATTTTTAAGTCTACACCAAGACCTTAGCTCACTCATCCCCAGCTGGAGGTAGTGGGTGAGGTCGAGCTCCTCAACCCTGTCCTGTGTATCAGTCATTATTTCACTAATAGTGGAGATCTTTTTACAAGAGGTCTAAAAACTTCTAAAATACTTTCTCCCCTCCCTATAGTAAGTTGTTATTTAAAAGAAATCCTAAAGTGACTTAGCCAAGGCCTTAACAGACTTTAAAAAATGTAGAAATAATTGTCAATTCAAAAATCTGAATCTAAAGTCAATTTTAGGAGTTTTGTCGTGTGATCAGGTGTTGGCTGAGTAGTTCAACAAATGCAAAGTCGTAGACCCCACTGCTGATCCACCAATGTAAGACGCCGGCTCTGAATATACTACATCAGAGAGAGGTATAGTGTGCACAGAGTCCAGTGGGTCCCAACGTATTTAGTGGCAGCTGTGCTGAGCAGTTAGGCTTATCTGAGGGTAGTGTGCATGCATTTGGTGTACATCTCATACTTGGTGGAAGCAGACACTCAATGACTTCTTCCAGGCAAATTGTTGTAGAAATATATTACCTTAGTTACTTTTATATCTAAGAACCAAGTTGAACTCAGTTACAAGTAAGTGCTTTTCATTTGCAATATTCTCAGATTACTGGCAATAGGTTTGTACAGTATCACTCAATACTTTACATGTGCAAGAAACGCTTTTTAGTTTTGTAAAAAACTTTCAGGCTTGTCAATAAGAAACAGTAGCACTGGGTACTTGAAACAGGTAGACAGTCAGATACAACAGTTAGAAGGCAATGCAATCCTAAGGAAGGAATAGCAGGGTTATGCATCAGCAGGTAAGTACACAACTTACTTTTCCAGTCTCCAGGGGTTTAGACCAGCACTGGGCAAGGGTCAGTTTACAGGAGGTTCTGCACCACCAGTGGCACTGGGGCGAACGGGTGCAAGGTTCGCCGAGCTCAGGGGCTTCTCAATAGAGACTGGGGGCACCGGAAGAGGTGTGGGGCTCAGTATCTATGCTGCAGCGGTCAAAACCGGCAATGGTATTCACTCTCGCAGTCGGCGGAGAGCAATGGAGGTGAATGGAATTGAGTGGACCTCCAACACTAGTATCATCGTGGTCAGCGTTGAAGGGAGGCACTACCAACTCAGCGGTCACTTTCGTAGGGATGGAGATTCGCAGGGGATGGAGGAGTTCTGATGATGTTAGGCCATCTCGGAGAGGCCACAGTCAAGCAGGTGGGATAGGAGGAGGCTGACAGGTCCACTTGCAGGAGGGTACAGGCTCTCGGGAACAGAGCTGTGAACAGCTGGGGTCATTGGGCTGAGCGGATCCCGCTAGGTCGTGGAAGCCAACCTGCTGCAATGCTTTCTTCTGGCAGGGCAGAGTCATGTCAGTCCTCTTCCGCTGTGGTCTTGGAGTTTCTTTGCAGTAGTGAGTCACGTCGACACAAGTGTCAGTCCTCAGCTACCATGGTGTGTGTGCTGACGGGCGCTAGGGACTAGAGCCTCTAGCCCAAAGGGAGGTTCTTGGCAATTTGGTGAAGGCTGAAAGGTCTCCGGGGGTTCTTGGAGGCCTTGCAGGATCTCTGAAAGGACAGCAGGTCCAGTTCTCGAACCGGTTACAGGTGGCGGGGTTCTTGCCGAGTTGTGTCTGTAGCGGTTCCGTTCCTGGTCTGGGAGCAGTCTTCTTCCATCTTCTTCTTTGGTCCATCGAATCTTAAGAACAAGGTTCAGGAGAGCCCTTAAATACTACATTTAAGGGCGTAACTGATGTCAGTGGCAGTAGCCAACGGCTTCTATCCCCTAGGGTGACTACACCCTTTGGGTGTCACCTCCCTTTGGGGAGAGGGGCACATCCCTGTTCCTATTGGGCCTAGTTCTCCAATTTAAGATGGAGTATTTCTAAGAGAGGGCTTCACCTCAGCTCCTGGCAGCCCTACGGGTGTGCCAGGCTGAGGTGGACACTCCTACTCTGCTTCCGCCTGTCCTTCTGTCAAAAATGGGGCCAGGACAGGGGGGTGGGCATCTCCACTAGTTGAAGCTGCACAAATCAGCACATCACAAGGTGAGAGCCTTTGAGGCTCACCACCAAGTTTTGCTGTTCCTGCCTGGGGGAGGTGTGAAGCACCTTCACCCAGAGCAGGCCTTGCTTCTGACCCCCTAGAGCACAAAGGCTCTCACCCCATGAGGTCAGTAACCTGTCTTTTGGTGGCTGGCTGGCAGGGACCAGTCAGCCAATACACTAGAAGTTGGCCATTTTTTCAGGGGGCATTCCCAAGATGCCCTCTGTGTGCATTGTATAATAAATCCAACACTGGCATCAGTGGGGGTTTATTATGCTGAGAAGTTTGGTACCAAACTTCCCACTCTTCAGTAAAGCCATCATGGAGTTGTGGAGTTCGTAAACTCCCAGCCTATGTACTCAAAATGGCTTCACTGCATTCAAAATGTCTGTGAATGGCACAGACACTGTAGGGGCATTTTGCTCATGCAGTTATGCCCACACCTGTGGTATGATGTACCCTGCCTTAGGGCTGTAAGGCCTGCTAGAGGGGTGACTTACCATGCCACAGGCGGTGTTGGAGGACGTGGCACACAAATATGTGTACCAAGTCGACTCTTCAGTTTGGTCTGCACCAAAACACGCAGCCTGCAGTGGCAGTGTGTGGGTGTTAAGGTGAGGGGTCTCTGAGGGTGGCACAATACATGCTGCAGCCTTCAGAGACCTTCTCTGGTCACAAGGCCCTTGGTACCAGGGGTACCTTTTACAAGTGACTTACATGTGGCGAAAAAGGTACAGTTTTGGAAAAGAACACAGGCCATGGGAGCCTGATTACTGATTAGCAGGGACCCAGGGCACTCTCAGTCAAGTCGGCTTCAGGTATCTGGTAAAAAGTTAGGGAGTAACCATGCAAAAAGGGGCACTTTCTTACCCACAATAACACACAATTGATTCACACTTGCTCCATTAAAGTCATAACATTCAAATATAGTTTTCACTTCTGGAGGTTTTTTCGGACTTCATGGAATTGTCTAGTAATAGTCAAGAGATTGCATGGAGACCAGGGCATACGAATGGTTACCCTGCTGCCTTCTCCTGGGCCTGGATATAGTTGCAGGGGTAGGAGTGTAATAGGTTGGAAATGGGAAGGTCACTGAAATCCTTGCTGTCATCACAGGAGACGGGGTCTTAATATCTTTGTTCATCAGCTGGTCACAGTCTAATCATATTAATAGTCAGATTTCATGGCTGACCGCTCCAAACGTGCATTTCAGAAGAGTGGGTTGCTGATCGAGTTGGCAAATGAGATGTTGCTGTGACCGCCTCTAGTCTTATCTTTGCACTTGCCAAACTATTATCCACCATGCTGCTGCTCACTATTGTGCCACTCGCTGTGCCTGCGTGTATTCCCCCAGTTTGCCCCGCTCCTCCTTGCACCTCATCAGCCTGGTCATCATCAGCGCATCCAATGGCGTATCCTGGTATCTTCCTCTGGAATCAGAAAACTCAGATATCTAAAACATCCTCCTCTTGCCTCGGTCTCCTACAGGATCCTAGTCATTTGGGTCTAAATGTAAGAATGGAGTTGTGCAGAGGGGGCACAACCCTGCATTCTATTAATTTTGGTATCCTTTTTTCTCCCAGGTGCCTTTAAGACCCCTCACCTGCGGTTTCCTCATGGCAATTTAGGAAGGCCAACCATTGTCCTGCAGCGGTTTTAATTTTAGTGTTCTGTAACCTTCTTTCAAGGTTGTTTAGGCATTCAAAATCAAATATGTCTTCTTCAGGAAGGCTTATGTTTTTATCACCATTGTTTCAATGAAACCCAATTCTCTATAAGCCTTCACATGCATCTACCATAGTGGCAGTACATAGCATGATTGGTTGTCTCTTGAGGTTGGGCCTTATTCTATTTAAATTCTTCAGTTCCCACTTTAACACGCACACACTCATATCCAAGGAAAATGTTCAGGTAGTCTTCCACCAGTCACCACGCATGCGCGCAAGTACAGAATGATGCAAACGCTATTTTGTTTTACTTTTGATTGACCAATCTAAGATGGCAGGCACCACTTAGATTGGTCAATAACAATATATTTAAGTATGATAAAGCACTTTCATGGAGGCCTGGCATAACTTTGTTGTCTGGCCCGCTCAAAAAAATAAAACATAAATACGTTTTAATAAAGTACCATGGGGTGTGCATGCATTAGAGAAGCTGGCAGAGTTGGGGGAGCGACGGTGAGCAGGTGGGGGCATACATTAGAAATGAAGCCAGGTAAGGGAGAGAGCAAAACAGCATTGGGGTGAGGAAAGAAGCTCAACACGAAGCGCATGGGGAGGAGAAGCAAAAGAAAGCGTGAGCTGGAAAACCCATGCTCTCTGATGAAGTGCTTAACCAAAAAAAAGTTGTTCCCCAAAAGTGAGCAGTGGAAGGCCTGTCAAGAGTCTGGTAAAGAGGTCATACTTCAGGGGAGAGACCAACACAATATGGACAAGGAAACCCATTGAATAAGCAGCTAGGACCCATTGAATAAGCAGCAAGGAAATGAGAGTGCCAATAAAGCCAGCCAATGGGAAGCAGTGGGTGGGCTCTGAGCCCCACAAAGTTCTTGGGAAGCTCATAACAGGTCTTTTGTAAGCAGACTGCTTGCACTGTTTGGTAGGCTCGACCTAAAAACTGACATTCAGTCACTCACATGGGGGGGGGGGTCATAAAGTGGTCCTTTTGTCCACTGTCTGTTCCCCACCACCTAAGACTATAAAGTATAAGATGTCTGTGATAGCTTCCACTGTGTGAACTGCTTTCACCTGATCTGAGAGGCCATAGTGCATCAATGGTTTGGAACCGAAATTTCATTCACAAATTATCAACGCATTCCATTGCGTATCATTAAGTCAAAGGGGAAATCACCAATCAAGCCCCTTCTGCCTACCAAATCACTAGAGGTCGCAAACGGTACTTTGTGGCAATGTGCAAAATTCATATAAGTTGCTTTTGCGTAATAATGCAAAAATACAGCAAAACTGCACAAAATTACGTGAAATGCACAACTGTCATTTCTCACTATATTTTAGCGCTTATGACCCTTATGCCAATTCTTGCCACGAGTATGCATTTAAATGAGAGCACCACGAATAAAATCTGTTGTTCCTGTGTGTTTACTGTAAATCTTAACTGTCAACGGTGCAAAATTATGCTAAATTGCGTAATCTTGGGAATTTTGAGTAACAAGAGTAATGCGAAATCCCCCAAATTATGCGAATTAAGTTGGTGTAACTTAAATTTCACCCAGAAAGATATTATCAAATTCAAAACGTGCACTGTATGCATTGTAGCTCACTGTTTTGCTCCCACAGAGTCTCTCATTTTGGAAATACCAGGTTGTGCAACTGTTTAAAAATGTTGTATTTCAGACTCTTGGAGAGCTCAATATACAAAGCAGTCAGCAAATATGCTTTTTCCAGTGCTAGGGCAGGTGCAGTAATAACTGGTGGAGGCACAATGGGTCTGATTTACTAACCTTTCACGCAACGCTGTATAGCAAGGCCACTTGGTGCGCTGCGTTGTGTGAAAGAAAGAGAGCAGAAATTCGACATATCTACTAAGATATGGCACACTTCTGCTCTCTCAAAGTGCTGGCGGACTTCAGGCAGCCTAGCGCCAATCCAGGCACCCTTGCACTGTAACAAGGAGTATGTTTTTCTGCAGGAAGGAACACTTTCCTGTTCAAAAGCAATCTCTCAAGGCTTTTTCCTCTTTCTCTGTGTGCTACAGATTGCAGCACACAGAGATAGAGGAAATAGCGTTAAGCCATCCTCTGGGACGCGTAGCGTTTTCACGCAATCCCAGGTTTATGAACCTTTGTAAATGTGACATTGCATGAAATCCATGGGGGATACATGGGAACGCCCATGTTCCACCCATGGAACGCATCCCAGAATGAAATGTAACACAATGCAGCACAAGCCGTTGTATTGCGTTGCTTTTATTTCACAAAGCCACGCAAGGCGACGCAAATCACCCGTTGCGTGGCTTTGTAAATATTTGCTAGCATTTTACGTCATGGATGCACCACAAAAGTCACGTAAAATATTCGCAAATCTGGCCCAATGTGTGTTAGATTGCTGAGCTGGGAATCCATCCAGGAAAGACTCAGCACCAGTTCTAGCCCTGGTCCTTTGTTCAGATCAGGTCCATTGGTGCTGCTGGTGACAATGGAAGGCTCATTTTTCTAGACCTCTCTCTGCAGCAGTTGGTATGGGGATCACGTGGTAATGTAACAAAGTTTAGCTAAGAAGTATAGGAGGGTTGGGATTTCCTGGAAGTGAGTTCCAAGTCACCAGTTCTCTCAAATGTTTAAATCCAGTAACTCTGCAGCCTGCTGTGTGGCCCGCAGCGATCTCCTCTCGCCCTCATTCTATTGAACATTCATTCAACCATTCTCTGAACTACTTTAGTCCCTTGTCACCTATGGCAAATCTAAATGTAAAAAGTGACT